>PVJH01003310.1:0-145146 GCA_004026705.1 Nesogale talazaci
TGATTTTAGGAACAGCTCTTATGTTTCCTAAACAATTATCCAGTGGAATCTAGACATCTCATAAATCCTGATTTTCTGTGGGATCAGCTCTGATATAGCCCAGTTCATAAAATACCTTCAAAATGTTCTTTGCCATATATATTCCTACCAGCAATTCACATCTATAATTTATGTGGTGAAATTCAGTGTTTTTTATTTTGAAATGGTAAATAGAGTGCTTACAAAAAGGACTACCATTTTATAAATTTTTAGTTATAGAATAATTTCTTATTGGCTAAGATTTAGACTGTGAGTCTATTTTTTCAGACTACTAGAATATAATTCTTACATTTCCTCAACCTTATTTAAAAATTATCATTTAAATAAGGGGAGAAGGAATGAAGGCAGAGCATAATATGCTATTTCTCTTTAACAACTCTTACTGATCTAGTTTAACATTAAAAACATACCTGGGAAAAGTGTATGATCGATAGGGAGATATGGGCACTAGGGAATATAAAACTCACTAAAACCTAATTTTTCTGGCTGTATTACCAGACACTGTACAGTCTCCCAATTCCCAGTACCAAGCCATGGCTGTATGAGAAAAGGGAAGAAAATAGGTCCTTGTAAACTTCTAATAAATCAGGGTAAATGAAGTTTCAGTACTCAATGAGAGGTATGCTTGAGTTGTAGTCTTTTTATTATTTCAAGCCAGAGATGCAATCCTTTAGAATTCTGGGATTCATGACATCAACAAAAGCAACAAAATAAGAATAATACCTGTGGTGACAGAATATAGAATATAAAAACTGAAGTTATTTCTATTTTAGCTCTTCTGTTTCCTTATTAATTTTGATCTTGAAGCGTTTTAAAAACTTGAATTGGTGAAAATGCAAAACAATAAATAGCTCGGATTATTTTAGGCTTGGTTACAAGTGTCGCTTTTCTCTATGCATGTTTGGCTTTGGCTTACCTGGGGGCGTCTGGTTCCTGGAGTCAGAGGACAGGTTTTCGTTGTATCCAGGTTGCAGTGGGCCATATCTTTGCCTCAATGTATTCGATTAATTTTACTTTTAAAATCCTATTTTCCATATCCTGTTGTTGCTGCCAGGTGCTATGGAGTCAGCACTGTACATAGTGACCTCTGTATAGCAGAACCAGGCACGAGGCTCCTACGTCATCCTCACAATTGTTCTGATGTTTGAGCCCAGGTTTCAGTATCTGTTCAAGGGTTTCTCTGCTTTCACTGTCCTTCTCCTTGAACTCTCCCTCTTGGTGTGTTCTTAGGTACTGCTGACACATTTTCACATTAAACTAAACAGGAGAATCATTGTTTTTCTTTAATCTCATTTATTTGTTTTATATTTAGAATCAAGATGCTATAAATAAGTACTAAGAAAAAGTTATTCCCCTCTTAAATCAATCTGGGTACCTGAATAGCCCCCATTTTAGAACATCTGGATTATATTTTATTACAGTGATGAAAGATGTAACTGAAAATGGAGAGTGTCGTTAGGGTAAGAGTGGTCAGTTATTGGGCTTTCAGTGCCAGAAGTGGTTATGCCTGACAGTAAATTTCCCTGGAAACGAGAATTGGGTGGCCATTAGACCTCCTAGGGAATAATACAGATAATTTGTTGTACTTCTTAATACTGATTTTACTCACTCCAAATTGCTCTCCTCACTCAAGTCTGAATGGTATTTCTATCATGCAAGACACTTTCTCCTTTCAGAGCTTTCAATAGTCTCCCACAATAGGATTGATGGAAACTAAGCTTTTCCTGATGGTCAATGCTCCCGATCCGCTCTGGTGGAACCCTCCAATCTTATCATTCACTTTTTCTCTTTCAGTGATTTCTGCTCTGCTTCAAATTTCCCCCATTTTTGCTTTCCAAATTAAAAGGAAGTTTTTAAATAAAGCACAGAATCTCATATCATCAAGTTTTAGAAAAGTAATTCCTGCTATCTGGTATGACTTACTCTGGTGGTTAATATGATTTTTCAATTTGGCCAGGCAGTATTGGGTGGTTCACTCTCCCCCCGCAACACCATTTTATAATCTGAGATAATTTTTATAACATTCAGTGATATTATATATCATTAGATCCTCATCTCTATTATCAATAATATAATTGTTGATTGATCGAGTTCTGAGGATTTGGGTTTTCTTTACATCGAGTTGTAAGCTATACTGAAGATTACAGTCTTTAATCTATCAGCAAGTGCTTCAAAACCTCCTCACTTTTGTAAGCAAGGCTGTGTCATCTGTATGTATCAAGTTGTTAAAAAGCCTTCCTCCAATTGTGATGCCCTACTCTTCTTCCATCTAATCCATCATGGAGGAAGTATAGCCAGAATCTTCATTGGAAGCCAGGATAGCTCGAGATCAGTGACTGCAACAATTTTTAAACAGCAATTGTAAGGATGTCACAGACCCGGGCAGTTTTTATCTTGCTGTGCATAGAGCTCCTGTGCATTGGAATTGACAATCCACCCAGCAACAACAACAACAGCACAGTTAATGAGGCGAGGTTAGTGTCGGACGTATCTTGAGTGACAGTCTTACAAGAGGTCAAGTTTCCATTTTATTCGAGTGCAGCCTCTTCAGCTACAATAGCAGTTTCCTTGGGGATATGCGCCAATTAGATACAAGCAGATGCTCTGGCAAAGCTCTCCTAGGCTCTGGCTCCTGCATCCAGACCACCACCACCTGACCATGACTTCTTGGGACTGGAAGCATTAGCCAGTCATCTGACCTGCTCATTCTGTGAGTCACCAGCTTCCTGAGTCCAGTGAGTAGTGTGTCTTCTGGCTTCCAGATGGAGATGTGCCCCCTTGTGAAGCCTTGTCAGACAGCTTGTCATGTGATCTGTGGACTGTGAATCTGTCAACCCCGGCAAGCACAAGAATGAGGAGAACCACAGACCCACAGTTTGGAAATTGACAACATGAGCCTTTTCCATGAGATCTCTCTCTCTCTCTCTCTCTCTCTCTCTCTCTCTCTCTCTCTATATATATATATATATACACATATATATACACTCTCAATATATATATGAAAATATAAGTATTTTCTTCAATGGTTTTGCTTATCTGGGATGTAATATCATGCACTCGTATTCCAGCCTCACAACCATTGATTGCTCTGTTTGCACCTATTGTTTTAACTACTTTGTTCCTTCATCCCAATGAGTGATTCCCCTCTTTGCTGACCCTCTCCTTCACCATGCACAATGTCCTTCTCTAGGGCCTTGTCTCCACTGATAACATGCCTAAGGCATGTGTGACAAAGTCATCTCATTTCCATGTAGACTTCTGACTACTCCTTCCCAAACAGATGTATTCATTCTTCTGATCTATTCATTCTATTCAAGAATCTTCACTAACATCCTAATTAACATGCTTCGAGGTAGTTGCCTCATATGCATTTGAGATCTGGACAATGGATCAGAAATATTGAAGAATTATTTTATAACTGTATTGATAGATGGTGATTCTGCTCTTTGACTATCCACTGTCAGGACTGAGAAGAGTATGTGTTTATTTTGTATTTGAACTTTTCCCATGTCCAGGAAAATATATTAGTTTATAAACAAAATGGCATAATTTAGGTTGAACAGCCAGTCCACAGGCAATATAAAGAGGATTGAAATGGAAAGATTCTTGATTGTAAACTAATTGGAGTTACAGTTTTAAATAAGTCTAGTAGCTTATATGAAAAGGTATCACTTTGAGATATAATGTTTTCTGGGGAAAAAAAGAAGGCATATAAATTCATTTGTCAAGATAAATTCCCTAGGACTATAAAGTAGAAATGATTAATGAGCTTGACTAGATATTATCTATTAACTGCCCAGAAGTTATTCTCATAGGAAAATCTCTCAGAGAAAATGACATCCCAAACTGGATAGTCTGTGTCATATTTGAACCTATGGGAAACCAATGTCAAACTGTCACTTTCAAATGTCCCGAGTTATCGCCTGCTATGCCAGAATTTTATGGGGTCTGCAGCTTCATCAATTTTGGATGCTTCCTCCAAACATTTCTTTCTGTTTGATTTTGACATCTACCAGGATGCTTCTTTCCTTCTGCTAAAATATAAATAAATGAATGAAGGAAGAAAATCCTGACTCAGCATCTAATTCAACACAAGGTCTTCTGTATAATAGTATGAAAACTTGGGGTATGGATAAAGAATGGATTTCATGGTAGGAAATCAATGTTTTTTGAGTGTTTCCAAATAGCTGGTTCTATTGGGGTCAGTAATATCAGTAAGGCACTGGTCATGCTTTACACAGATTATCTTGAATTTACTGGGAATCAATTGTTGTGTACATGAACTACTCATTTCTAGATTATGACACTATGTTTGCTGCATGTGTGAGGAATCCATTTAAAGACAGTGGTACCCGAGTAGAAGCCCTGCTGGCTAAAAACCAAAATGTTGAGAGTTTGAACTTACCAGTTGCTTTGGAGGAGAAAGATGTATAAATCTGCATTGATAAAAGCTTTGGAAACTCTTCTTTTTTCTGCACCATCAGTTTTTGCTCATATACTACCCCCCTACCTCTCTCTCCTTTTCCCCTCAGACACTACCTCTTGAAATGCTTCAATGTCTACTAGTTCTTTTTGGCTTTATTTTCTTTGGCTACATCTTGTATTATTCAATATTTTGTCCTGGGACTCTTTTAGTATGGCAAGTTGAAATTTGAATATATATTTTAGTTCTTTCCATTTGAGATCTGGTCAACATGTTATTTCTTTTGGTTTAGATCATTGCATATTTCATTATAAAACTTTACTTTGTCTTCTTGAGCTGCCCTTTGAAATTATCTCATCAGTTCCCCCTCTCCCAATTTTTAAATTGGGTTTTAATACATATATCATTCCATAGTTCAATCACGTCCAGCAGAATTGTATAATTGTATAATTTCTTTCACAATCACTTTTCAGACGATCCTTTTCTTCATGGACTCCTTGATATCATCTCCCCTTTACACTGCCCCCTCCCCCACCAGGAACCCCCATCCCCCATAGCTCTTATTCTACTTGCTGTCTCTCTTTCTAGACTTTTCAACCCTGGTTTTCATATACCTAAAAATGAAAAAAACACAATGCATCTTCAAAAGAGTGACCCCTATTGTCATGACACCTCTGCAATACCCCATAATAAATAAAACAATACAAACCAAACATACAGCACTTTTACTTTATTATTTTTTCCATTTGCCTTAGCAATTAAGACAAGTTTTTTAGTTTCTTCTGACATCTTCTTTGATCGCTTCTTTATTTATCTCTGTTTTAGAGAGCATCTGTATTAAAGTAGTCACTAAAAATCAGAGCAAAAATAATTCGTATAGAGGAAAGAAAAGCCTAAGGTTATAAATTTGAAAAATTTCATGAAAACCCATTTTATATTGGACCATCACCTAATTCAAGTGAATTAATTAGTGTCTCATTTATGGCCCATATTGTGTTGAGGAATTTTCCTTCTCTTCCTTTTTGTTGAATGTTTTAATCAGAAATGGGTGTTAGATAATGTCAAATGTATTTTCTACATTTATTGATATAATTATGTCGTTCATATCTTTATCTTGTTAATATGGTGGATTACAAGGGTTGCTTTTCTAAGGTTGAACCCTCTTTGTGTACCTGAAATGAATCCCAATGGATCATGATATTTATTTATTATTATTATTTTATATGTTGTTGGATTATATTGAACATAATTCTGTTGAGGAATTTGGCTTCTGTCTTTATGAGGAATATTGGACTGTAGAATGCTCTCCTATTGGGGTCTTTGCTTGCTTTTTATATGAGTATTATGCTCACTGTATAAAATAAATTCTGGAGTTTTCTGTTCCTTTCTATATTCTAGACTGGTCCATATAGAGTTGGTGAGAGCCATTCTCTGGGTACATGACAAAATTCACTTGTGCAGTCGTCTGGTCTGAACTTTTCTTGGTTGGAAAGTTCTTGGTAATTTTCACAGTTTCTTCTTTTATCATGGGTCTGTTTATATTAATTGGGTAGAAACCGACTCAATGGCACCAATCAACTACCCCAATATGACCAGATGCATAAACAGGTAGGCAGGTAGAGTAGGTGTGAGAGGAATAATGTGACTATACTCACAAATATATGTTGGTGTGATAGAAGATATTTGTACATGAGAATTTACCTTTCTTGCAAATATGTTCTTGAATATGATGGAACATGTAGAGGACAAAGGTATGCAATTTTATGACGCATAATCAAACACCTTGGGGGAGAGTTGCTGGGCCTAGTAGCTCAGCACCAAAATCTGAGAGAACAGACACAAAGGTCAATTGTCATAATACATCTAGTCCACAAAGACTAGATGCTCTTCAGGGGTCCCCAGACTTTTTAAACAGGGGGCCAGGTCACTGTCCCTCAGACCCTTGGAGGGCTGGACTATCGTTTCAAAAACCCAACAAACTTTGAAGAAATTCACTGCAGGCCCGGCATGAGTTGGCTGCTAAGCAGGACAGCAGCAGCAGCAACCCTCCCCCTCCCCGGGATGAATGTCCTTGGCAGGCCCCATGTGGCCCATGGGCCATATTTTGAGGACCCCTGCATAGCACATGGAGTCTTTTATAGCTCATAAGTCTCCACATGAGGTACAACTATTGCTTTCCTCCTGTTCAGAGGAGGAAGAATGGTGAAAATTGGAAATGCCTGAAGATGATGAGGCCAAAAGATCACAATTCATGCAAACACCACTCTTTGTGACCCTGAGATCAGAAAAACTGGATGATAACTTCCTATAATTACCAATTGCTAAAAAAGGAATCACTTTAGGAGGTTCTGTATAGTGTGCTAGAAAAACATAATACAGAGCTCAGAAGCATATTCCAGAAGTGTTAGAGGAGAAGAGAAATGGAGACAGAAAGAAGGTACAGGTAGGATGAGTAGTACTGCATTTGGGGTATTATAATGAATGAAGTAAAACAGGTGTGAATTAATTGAATGTAAAACTGATGACCTGCTCTGTTCATCTTCACCCAACTCACAATAAAAATTAGAGTTGTGTTTGGGCTCTTAAAGACTTGTCCTATATCAAGCAGCCATCTAAGTGAGGCTTCAACGAAGCCCACCTGGAAGCACACCTGGTGATGCAAGAACTTTACAAAATAAAATCCAAATATGGAGGAGGGAATTATATTAGAGCTTAAATTTTGAGTACTTGGTTTGCAGAATGCTATGGACGAGAGTGTAAGCCCCACGTGGATTAACCCTTTGAAGAATCTCCTTTGTCCATAGACCACGGTTGTGAAAAGTCTAGTTATTTGGCAGAGTGTGTCGGACAATGGATTAGTACAGATGTAGTTAGATTAAAATGTAACACATTATTATTTTTCCTGCCTTTTGACTAATTTAAAATTTGTTTATGGTATTTTCTGCTTCTATTTGATTGAGGTTTTTTTTGTTATTTTATTATGTCATTGTTGGTTTTTCTGTTTGTTTTTGTTTTGTACTTTTTCTGCATGTGAAATCAGAATAACTAAATCTATAGAGATAGTAACTAGATTAATGATTTCCTAGGTGAATGACAGGGAAGGTTGAGGGGAAATGAGGCACTAACAACAATGAATACAAGAAAGAAGAAAATGTTCTAAAATTTGTTGTGATAATGATAGCACAAACTTCTAAAAATATGATTGACCAATTCAACTATATGATATATGAAGAATATGTCAATTACAATGTTGAAAAATTAAAAGCCTAAACAATAAAATAAACTAGTTTCCTTATCACATACATTGCACGAATAATTTGTTTAATAAAAATTTTCATTATGAAATAAGACTTACACTGGAAATATAATATTGAGGAATACTTATGAAGAGGTAAGAGAGGTCATATATACTCTACATTAATATGAATTCATCTCTGAAAGGGCATGTTGACTTGGTGTGAGACAGTAAGTTAATTAGTATAGTAAATTAATATAGCATGCAAGTGACAATACTATATCTAAAGCAATTTATTGGTGTTAATTTCTTCATTTGCAGATGCACAAAGTTCACTTGTTGAGAGAGCTGTTTTAATATATGCTATAAATTGCTTCTCAACTTGCACTATTTTTTTAATTAGCCATAGTTTAGTTAAATTTTGTGAGGGTTCTGGGGAGAACCTTTTCCTCTTAACCTTGCATAATTGAGTATTTGTGATACAGACATATATAATGCTGTCAGCTCTGTGGATAGTACTATGAGGAATTGCTTGTCTTTTGGCATCTTTAGTTTTTTTCACCTTGAATTTTCTTTGCTATAAAGCTCCCCTTTCGAGTTGGTACTGGGATCCTAAGTGGAGGAAGGATGTTTTGAGAGTGATGATGGCAACAAGTGTGCAAATGTGGTCTACATACAATTGACATATGTATGGATCGTGATGGGAATTGTATGAGCCCCCAATAAAATGATTTACATAAAAATGGAGGGGGAGAAAAGAGATCATATCAAGGGTTCAAGTATAAAATATTTGGAAATGAAGATGGTAACATATGTACAAATATGCTTGATACAAATGATGTATTGAATATTATAAGCGCTGTAAGAGTCCCCAATAAAATCATTAAAAAATAATAAAGCTCCCCTTTCTTGTACATTTCTGAAGTGTTCAGGGGCCAACATTCTTTCTTTTTCAAAATGTATGTTAGGGAGCTATCTAGAATTAAAGTTTACAGAAATGTTTAAATTGGCATTATTTTGATAACATGTCTAATATTTATTTAAAATTTTATACTTCTCCAAACAACTTCATGCCATTTCTTCACAGTGTCAATTCTGCAAAGTTAGTGCAACTTCCCTTTAAGATGGAGAAACTGAGGCAGATATTAAAACTGAGATTTGGATTTAGGTTTCTAAACTCTAGCTTTTCATAGTATTATTTATTATTAAAGCATTATATTTTCTCATATAAAAATATTTAAGCAAATAAATAAATATCCAGTTATAGGATCTTTGATGTCACAGAACATGATCAGTGAAACTATTGATAGTTTTGAATTCTCACAACTTGGAGATTTGTCATTACTGAAGATGTATTCTAATTGAATATTAAAAGACCACATTAATCTAACAGAACCATACGATGATCATTTTTACATTTGACTCTGAGAAGAGAAAATTAGGTCTAAGTGATTATGTAAGAGTATGCGTCAAGCAGAATTTCCTATATGAAAATAGCAATAATCCACATTCTTTAATAGCCTAATAAATAAACTGAGTCATTTAATATAAATCTCTGCTGAGTGATTTAATTCAAATATAATATTTTGAATTCCTGTTACAAATTGTTGTGGTCTTATGTTTTTTGTCTTGTCTTTTTTTTTTTGGGGGGGGGGAATCATTGCCCTCTGGTGGTCATGGAAGCTACCCAGCCTTGCTGCTGCTGGATTTGAACTGCCAAGCCAGTGGGTCGCAGTCCCGTACTCAACCACTACGCCACCAGGGCTCAGCCTCGTTGTGGTCTTATGTTTTTTTTCTTTTATGATATCTTTGAAAACATTGTACACATTGCTACCACTACAAGTTCATTGTACCTCATATGCACACTAGAAAGAAACACTCTCCAGTCCTGAGTCATCCTCACATACCACTGCAATGAGATCAGATAGACTATGATCTAAGTTTCATGGACTGCCTGAAAAATAAACAAATCCATCTCAGAAGGAGTGTAGTCAGAATGCTCCTTAGAATTGAGGATGGTTAGATTTCATCCTAATTGGACATATTAGCAGATGGGACTAGTCCCTGAAAAGTGACATCGTGCTTGGTAAAGTTAAAGATCAGTGAAATAGAGGCATCCATTTTACAAAATGGATTTGCACAGCATGGTAGCTGCAACAACTCTGAGGAGGTCAAAGGACGAGACAATGTTTCAATCTGTTGTACAAATGATCACTATGATAGAACTGACTTCATAGCGTCTAACAAGCAACAAGGGTTGGTTCAATTATTTCAAAATGGAGCCAATTTGTATACTGTTAAATAGTAGATAGGAGTTGTTCTTAAGTCCGCTTCTAGTAACCCAGTGACTGCCAAAACATAGTTCTCCGTCTATCTTGTAGCTGGGTATGGTATTGTGGTAGGTTGTGAACAATGATATTCAAATAAGAATGACGACTACATCTTCCAGGTTTGGACTATAAGCACATAGTATCATCATCTGTTGGTCAGGACTAGTTACGGATCCTTTCATTCCTTAAAGTATCTGAATTTAAACGTGTGTGTAAAACACACGTGTGTGTTTTAAACGTGTGTAAAACACAAACATTGCAGAATGCAATGGTCAAACTCCTTACTCTGAAAGTTGTACAATGAAACCATGTAATAATCTTCAGAAGGAAAGTCTCCGGGCCTTTAAGTCACTGTTTCAGAGAGATCCATCCGTCTACTTTACTTGAGCTAGAGGCCTGTTTATTTCGTGCTTGAGACTTATTGCCTTTTTTGCTATTGCTATTATAGCAGTTAGCCCGACCTTACTGATAAAGAAATTTAAAAATCAAATTGTTAATGTTCAGAATATATAATAAGAAAATCTAAACTTGAATTTCTATTACATACACAATTTTACCTTCTAATTGTAAATTATTTTAAAATACTCACTGAATTAAATCACGTACAATATTTCAGTAATATGCGATTTGTCGTATAATGCCAATGTTGTTAGGAAAATCAACAGAGTCATAATAAATTGAGTCTGGGTTGCTTGTTCCACAGGGATGGTTAATATGGTTATTCTTCTAATTTTCCATAAGCATGTAGGAAAATATTGTATGATAGGCTGGAGTAATTTGATTACTGTATGTTCACCAACTGGAAAGTCTAGTCATAATATCCTTTTTGTCTTCATTCTGTCCCTTGATAACCAATTCATGAGGCCAATCAAGCTGAATCAAATTTTTCTGGAAGGCAAGAGTCTTGCAAACTGTCTCTGACACCATCTGCTACACAGAGAAAGAAAATATGCTGTACTAATTTGTATGTTATGAAATTGCTGACTGAATGCTTGGTTGTGGTTTCAGACTCAGTGACTCTCTGTGAGACCTCAGTCTGGCAGATGCTACAGAGGGTGTTGTTCTTGATCCTAGAACTATGAGAAAATTTCTTATTCAAAACTTTTTCAGCCATTGTGGTTACTCAGGCAGAAGGACAAAAGCAATTTTTTTAGAAATTGTGTACACCTTAATTTTCAAATGAAATGAATATATGCTCAAGGAAATGATATCCAAAGAATACAGAATTGTATGAAGATAATAGTATGTCTGTTATTCCTCCTCTGTTCTCGCATAGGTAGTCATTGTTTAAAATTTGGTTTGTATATGCATTTTTTATTTTGAAGTAAGCAATTAATACAGTACTGGTATTTAACTCTTTTTAATGTATCCACATGCTATGATCACCTTTACTTGATGTGATATAAAAATATACTCATTTCTCATTTCTTGTTTTGTGATAATGATTAATTTAACAGCACTCTTCTCACTTCCTTCCTGGGTTTCTGTTTCCTTCTTTCCCGCCTTTGGAGTTTTTTTTTTAAGCTTCCCTTTAATTCTCATGTAGTTGATTATAATTAGGAGTTAGTTCTTCTATGATGTTATTACTAATTCTATAGAATTGCCTATTGTTTGGTTTAAAGTTAATCTCTGGATTGAGTTCTATACTTGAATAGTGTCTATGGGTAACAAACTTCAGGATTGCACCTATTTCTGTCATACCAGAAAGTCTGCTGTTTATTTATGAATTTAAATTTTGTTCTATATTTTCTTTTCCTCCTCTTTGTTCAGGAACATCTGTTGTAATCCTGACTAGCATGGTCAGCATAGGGGTTCATGCGATTCATTAGTCCTTTGGTCTAATTGTTTCCCTACAGCTTTAATTGTCTTTACTTTTTTTCCCCTTTGGACAAGGTCTTTAGGTGCATCCTAGCTGGCCACCCACAAGCTTTTAGGAGCAAAGTCATGGCTCACAAAAGAAGGAAACCAAATAGTCTTTGTGGACTGTGTTATGTCCATTGATCAACAACTTGTCACCTGGGACTGTGGCCCCAAGTCTTCAAATCCAATGATTCATTCCCTCAAGGAATGGCCACGACTAAGACATGTTCAGAGCTTTGTCACATGTGTGCCTTGGGCATATTTGTAACTCATACAATACATATGCAGAATTATCCTTTTGCCAAACCTCTTTATTCTTGTGGGCATACCCCTGTTCGTTAGCTCACCTCTGTTCAGCTTGCATGCCTGCCTATGAATCTACGTGTACATGTACTTCGTTATCACTATTATTACAGAACTACTTATGTTGTCTTTATCCTTGTATACTTCCCAGTATTCTTTCTCTCTCTTTTGTTACCGGTTATATTATGGTACCCTATGTCTTATTGTGTGTGCGTGTATATATATATATATATATATATATATATTTCAAATATATGTATATTTCAGTTCAACTTAATACATGCCTATCATTCCTTTCCCACTGCCCCCTGGTAGCCACCAAGGAATGTTTCTTTCCATGTGTAACCTTTTATCTAGACTTTTTTTTGGGGGGGCATCACTGCCCTCTGGTGGTCGTGGGAGCTACCCAGCGCTGCTCCTGAGAGCCGCTGCTGGATTTGAACCTCCAAGCCTGTGGGCTGCAGTCCCGCACTCAACCACTTGTGCCACCGGGGCTCAGCCCTTATCTTGACTTTTTGTAACAGAGACCTTACTCAATATTTATTCTTTTGTGTTTGACTTATTTCATTCAATGCAATGTCATCTAATTTATGAAGTGCTTCAAAGATTCTTTATTATTATTTAATTGAATTGCTAGGTTAAGATGTATGAACTTGCAGATATATAAACAAAAACAGGTGCAGCCTTTCCCAAAGGTGTCATGTGTTGTTGTGATCAGGTGCCATTGCATCGGTTCCAACTCATAGCGACCCTATCTATGTGCAACAGAGTGAGACTCAACCCAGTCCTAATACAGTCCTCACAACTGTTACTTTGGAGAATACTGTTGCAGCCACTGGGTCTCTCCATCTTGTTGAGGGTTTTCTTCTTTTGTGCTACGTTGTATTAGTGCTATGTCCACTAAATTATAATATAAGCCTCTGATTTCATTGGTGTCTTTCACTCAATTTTTTTTGGGGGGGAGGTTACATTTAACTTCAATGGCTAATATTTAGGTAGTTTTGTGTTGTACTTTGGAAACAGCTAAAACAGGAGCCATCAGTGTATCTTTCCCTGCACATAGTCTGACCAGACCACAGCAGACAGGATGACTGCTTCCTCCTCTCATTCTTTCACAAAGACAAGGTGCACACAATAGGAGTAACCTAGCAAGGACTCTCAGGTATTAACTTCATAGGTTTGCTTTGAAGTGGCATCAACTCAATGGCAGTGAGTTTTTCAGCCTTATAATACAAATCGGTTCAGGAGCCCACTTCACCCAAAACTGTTTATTAACTAATATAAAAGTCCCCATGGACACCACTTTAGTGGACCCTATCTAGCAGGATCAGTGCCTATCCCAATGTGCTGTTAAAAATATTTTAGTTCAAAACTTTTGAAGTCATTTTGCTATCAACAACAATGAATAGGTCTAGGGGCATAAACTAAAAAGGTAGCTGCAGATTCTGCTTCTTCTTGGTGCTGTCACTGGTTACAACTGTGATGACTTAAATCTATTATCTTACAGTGCTGAATAAATGATATGTGGATTTCACTGGGGTACGGTAATCAAGATGTTGTTGGTGGAAGACAGCCCAAGCTTTCAAGGATCTCCATACATTAGTTCTTGCTCCATGCACAAGAAAGATTTCAGGTGAAGACACAATTCAGAAAAGGGTTGGACAGAACAGGTGAATTCACTGGAAAAGAGGTTCAAAGGGTCCTTAGCTAGTTTAAAAGCCCTTGAAGAATGTAGAGTTTTTTTCTTAGATAATGGCAGATCCCTCACTATAGGTTGACTTTCTGCTGTGTCTTTTGCTATTGTCTGGTCCTTTGTAGTTGACCTCCTCTGTCCAGGTTTCTGAATCACTACACCCCAGCATCTTAGACTTCGTGATGTTCCCTTGTCTTTGACCCCCAAACCTGAGGGTCTATGGGATCATTTTGGGAGTACTATTAATAGCTGGTCATTTTGTGCACAGCCTTTCCACAATCTTTGATCCCTCCCATGATTGAGGACATATGTCTAATCTGCCCTTCACCTTCCAGTGTGTTCGTAGAGTAGATGGTAAAGCAGGTCTCCCCTTCTTTTTTGGTTTAAGATTCCTGCCATCATCACTTTTCCTTCCTTGGCCTGCCTCTCTCTACCTAACCATATCATCATGGTTCTGTTTCTCTCTAGAAGATTTATGGGAAAGTCCATTCTTTTGATTTTTCCAGCCTTTAGAAGGGCTGTTCGCATTCTTTGGTTTGTAATCTCTTTTCTTGAACATCAAAGACAGCAATATGGAATATCTCTGACATTGTTTCTCTTGACATATGACTTTGTTTTGAGAAAGGTTTTCCTCTTTAAAGGATTCATCTGCTTAAATGGTGCTACTGGGATATTAAATTTTTTTTGGGGGGGGCATCACTGCCCTCTGGTGGTTGTGGGAGCTACACAGCCTTGCTCCTGGAGAGCCACTGCTGGATTTGAACCACCAAGCCCGTGGGCTGCAGTCCTGCACTCAACCACTACGCCACTGGGGCTTAGCCTGGATATTAAATTTAAAAACACTCTCCATTGAAATATTCTTAAATATTGTGACATCTATGTAATTCTTTTTTTTTATGGAAGGCAATATATTAACAATTTTCAGGCATTAGAACTAGACAGGCTTATTTTTTTTTTAACTAGACAGCCTTTTAAAAAAGGTGTGATCTTGGACAATTTGCCAAATCTCACTACACTTTTCCAATATGCAAAATGAGACTATTAATAGTTACTAATTTTAGAGAGCTGTTTATAAGCAACAGCATAGAAATGTACAAAAGATACATATATATGTATGCCTTTAAAGGCATAACTTATCTTTGTTTCATGTTATTTTTTAGATTAATATCTCTATTGTAGACTTTATAGTGATTCTTTCAGTCACATCTCATAGTATAAGACGTTGCTTCAAAGACTTGTGGAAAACTGTTTTGCACACCTTCATAATCACAGTGAGAGACAGAGACAGGGAGCACGCAGGTAGAGAGGGAAAGAGAGGCTCAGTAAGAAGCTTTGGGGGTAGCAGGCTATGCAGATAGCTAACACAACTTGAAGCAAGCACATCACCATTACTTGTTTGCTTCTGGGTTCATGCTTGTAGAAGACCCAGCTGTGGATAAAATGTGATCATAACCCAGACTGGTCTGTTCACTGGCCGGGAAGAAAAGCCCATGGCGTTTGCACAGCACAAGCCCCTCCACAATGCAAAGGTCCCGAGACAGAACCCTTGCGGTGGAGCGCAGTTGAGCTCTTACCTGCTACGGTGGCTGCTTTCACTTTTTCCTAATAAACGTCTGCTAGTGCTCGCCACTTCATGGGCTTGAGTGAGTCCATTTCTAGTGCTCGCCATTTCATGGGCTGGGAGTGAGTCCATTTCTAGTGCTCGCCATTTCATGGGCTGGGAGTGAGTCCATTTCTAGTGCTCGCCATTTCATGGGCTTGAGTGAGTCCATTTCTAGTGCTCGCCATTTCGTGAGCTGGGAGTGAGACCAAGAAAGAACTCCTGGGCACATTCGCTCTAAAAGCAACACTAAAACAATCAAACTCACTGTCCTCAAGGTGATACCAACTCGTATAGGACAGGGTAGAACTGCCCCCTGTGATTTCCAAAACTGTACCTCTTGATGGGGATAGAAAGCCCCATATTGTTCCCACAGATCAGATGGTGGCTTCCAAATTTTGCCCGCGCAGTTAGGGCCCAATTATTAACCCCTGTACCACTGAGACTCCTTGAGAGCAATAATAGTGGTGATTAAACCAGAGACAACATCCTGATACTCAAAATGCTTCTTTCCAAATACCTTTAATCCTCAAACTCCAGCTCTCCACCAGCCCAAGCTTGTAAAAATAGCCTATTTTTGAACATGAAAATATCATCATGCGTAGCATTCTCCTGGAATTCGGAAGCCAAACTATTGTTATATATTGGGGCTTTGTATGTGTCAGAATTTTTGTTGGCACTTGTGATAAATATTGCTCTGTGACACCTAGGACTGCAGTAAATCAACTGGACAGTACGCAACAACAACAACAGCAACTTATTTTACATAAATCCAATACCAATGGAAGAAACAGTTGGGAAATTAAATATCAATGGACATGTCTAAAGCAAAGATGTCGCTCTGTTCTAACTCACTGAGCCCAGGTCACCAGTGGGCTATGCATTGGGCTGCTATTCCCTTGATCAGTATAGGTTTAGCGATGAGTCAGAGTCAGCTAGATGGCAGTGAGTGAACCCAAGTCACAGTACTATAACTGCCTCCTATGCCTTTGAAAGCTGGACAATGAATATGGAAGACCAAAGAATCGACGCATTTGAATTATGGTATTGGCAAGGAATACAAAATATGCCATGAACGGCCCTCAAAATTGAGCCAGTTTACCTTGGAACAAGTGTAGTCAAAAATTTCCTAGGAAATAGAAAGATTAGTTGATCGCAATCATTGACATATAATCCTTTCCTGGATGGACCAACAACAGAAAAGTGGGTGAAGGGAGACAGTGGTCAGTGTGAGACATGAGAAAAACAATTACTTGGGGTTCTAAGGTTCATGAGAGAGAAAGGTTGGGGAACGGAAGATGAAAAAATGAGGCACTGATAACAAGGTCTCAAGTAGGAAGAAAATATTTTGAAAATGTTGATGGCAACTTATGTATAAATGTGCTTGTCACAATGGATGGATGGATTCTGATAAGAGCTGTAAGAGGCCCCATTAAAATGATTTTAAAAAGTAAAAAAGGTTAGAAAGACTTCTCCCATAATTTGGACCTGTTATTTCAAGGGACCTGTCCTTGTAGAAGGATAGCATATTTGTTAGAGAAGACAATCAGCAGAAATGAGGACCCTTGGTGAGATGGAGGGACCCCAGGGCTGTAACAATGTGTTCAAACATAACAATTCTGAGGATGGTTCACGAGGGGGCAGTGTTTCATTCTGTAGTTCATAGGGCCATTACCAGTTAACATGGTACTTAGACTTTATGTCAGAGTATGTATGAAAATGTAAGCATAGTGTCCAACTTGCCATCAGGTTACAACCTGATGATGCCTTTTTGGGGGTGTGGCTTTTTTAGAAGAGAGATTTCCCTTCACTTTCCTGCTCAGTGTATCTATCCCGGGGTGAACTTGTGTGGGTTGTGTGTTGTTGGTGTCCTGCCTTTTTCCCACCAAATTTGCATACACTCTGCACCCACCTGCCTGGGTTCTTCCTGCATCCCTCTTCACCAGTCTCTGTGAGTCTGAAGAGGTTTCTGGCTAGCATGGAACCCATGGACTTGAGTTTGTTGGGGCTGGGAGGCCTTCTCAATATAAGATTATGTACTATTTGTTATAAAGCTCTTACACACATATAAGTGTCACTTGCTTTGTTTCTCTAGATACCCCAAGTGAAGACAGTTGGGAATGACTCAACAGCATCTGATAAGAAGTCAAAGCGTTCACAACCTAGATCTCAAAATAAATAAAAACAAAACTATAAAACAGTGGACTAGGTGCCATGATAAGCCTGGTAAAGCTACATGAAATACCAATTCTTCTGGGTTGGTAGGCTAGGAAAAGCTGTCTGGAATAAAGTTTTCAGCAGTTGAACCCTAACTGGCTATGAGGAAGACCCACTCTTGGTTTACTTCTCTCATAGTTATCACTCCTTGGCGTTCTCCTTTGTTGGTTTCTCTTATTCTCCTGACCGCTGCTCTTGATCTCCTCTCTCCCTTTGTGATTCTGCTCATCGCTAAGATTTAAATGTGATCAATAAGTTGGGCTCTTTCACCTTTGTTGCTTATTACTCCTATAACATTCACTTTGATTTTTTTTTGGCATCACTGCCCTCTGGTGGTGGGAGTAGGAGGCCCAGGCTTGCTCCTGGAGAGCTGCTGCTGGATTTGAACCTCCAACCCAGTGGGCCGCAGTCCCGTGGACAACTACGACCCCACCGGGGCTCAGCCCCCATTCATTCTGATTTTGTCATGTCTCTCCAGTGTCTTCATTTGAAGGTCTACTAGGGACTTTACACCTGATAGATTTAATAAGGAACTCTTCCACCCCAGATACTTGCTTCTCCTCCATTATTTCACATTTCAGTCCCTGGATTTCCTTTCATTCTTTTAAATATCATACATTTTTAATGCTACATTGTTGTTAGTGCAGACCATAGAAGCATTACATGAGAATATACTCATAGTCTTACCTCTTAATGTATTTGCAGACATAATCAAATCATTTCCCACTGTCTCCATTGATATGACACCGGCCCATTGCAAGTCAGCAATGTCTCTTAACTTGAATATTGCAAACTTTTGCATGAGTATATTTGCTTCTTTTCTTTTCTCCTTATGGTCTGCTCTTATAAGGTAAACTAAAATGATCAAATAACCTCAAAAATCCCACAATTTCCCCCCAGCTGAGTTATGATGAAAACTCAAGTTCATGAAGTAGTCCATGAGGCCCCTCCATCTCTGATTTTCTCTTACTCTTCCTGTGATTTATCCTGGATAGCTATTTCCTGCTATTCTATAAACATGTCAAGTACATTTTTCACAGATTTAGGAACTAGTCTCAAATCTGAGCATGTCAATATAGCCTCCTGACTCTTCTATTTTGGAATGTTTCCCTGTGTTCCCCTCATGGTTCTTCTACTTATAGATTTTATAACTACAACTCAGTGAATGGGTAGGGCCACATAAATAAGGTGTAAGGACTCTAATCTAAAGATTTGTCTGTTTTACCATTCCATTGGGTATAAGAGTGAGCCATTTCAAATGAGAAAGAGAGAAATCTCGGGACTATCATGAAAGAAGAGGCATCAGTGGAGCATGTAGGAGATCCCAGACTGACATGGTAAAGACAGCAGCAGCATCTCAGGATGGGCACCAGGACCATTCCAGGGGAGCAGGAGGAGCGTTTCCCTGGCTCATGAAGGAAGAGGCCAAAGAGACATTCTGGTGGAGACAAAAAGGACTAGAATGTTATGCCTCCAAGCATGACTGAGCAGAGGCATTATGGATAAATGAACTTTATCCTTAACATTTTGTTACCTGTTAAACTCATCAGGACTCATTGCATCTTGTAGGACATAAAACTGATCTTGTGGATTTCTGAGGTTTTAAATAGTTCTCTTGTCAAGCAACTAGTGGATTTGAACCTCTCATTTTTTGGTTAACAGTTCCATTTGTAGGCCACTACACAACCAGGGTTCCTGCTGTAACCTGTTAGATTCCTTAATAAACCATCATCATCCTGATAACTGTGCTGCAAATTTAGTGTGGTCATTGCAATGAATTACTGAACTCAAAAGAGAGTTAGGGTGCTTAGGAAGGACGTTTCGTGTTAGAGGAGGGCAAAGGAAGATGGAGCATGTAGGCATGTCGGATCTTCTTACCTTGTAACAGTCAGCCTTGAGTTAGTGTGGAGGTGGATTCTCCTTTTCCCTTGTGTAATCAGAGGAGCTTAGACATGTCCCCTCCTCAAGCACTTCCTCATTAGAACGTGAGCTTCACGAGGACAGAGAAATAGCTTTTGTTCTATTCACTGGTATAGTTTCAGCTTGACGAATCATGTTGGAAGCCGATAGGGAGCTCAGTACAAGATTATTTGATGGATTAATTCATGGGGAAAGGTTACCTGGATAAAGAAAAGGAGGCAATAAATGAGAAGTATTTCTATACCTAAAACAGGATGGTAAAGGATGAAGAATAGGCAATGATGGAGAATACCGTACATGATATTCTGAAGGAGAATGGCTGTGTAGCAGAGTGGAAGGGACACTACACAGGAAGCAAGGAGAAAGGAGATCTTACTTAGATTGGTGGAGTTGGGCAAGAAGCTGCATGTTCTTTGCTTCTCGTTGTTCCTTTCCAGAGTGGGTAGTTTAAACTTGCTTATTCAAAGGGCTGCTGAAAATCTCAATTTCTGTGATACTGAAGGCAATATGATTGTTTCCATTAAATTATAGTTTGTAATATTTTGATTCAATTTTTATTAACTTGGAAAAGATTAGAATCCCCTGTGTCATATGTTAAATTGATTCATCAATCTGAGATTCAATTTTTAAGGGAGCCATCTGATTATAATGTATCAGGGATGATTTCCATTTATCCTGCTGTAGAATGTCCTCAAACTAAAACAACTGGATTAGAACAAGAAAATCACTGAATTCTCTGGAATTCAAGGTGTTTTAGTAACTAATATTTTTTTATTTTTGAAAGCTACCCACAAAAGTTGACATTTGAATGCTAAGGATAACATATTTATTTTGATTAGACTTGTGATTATTAAAAATTGTTCTAATTTTGGCCTTTGGGTTTCCATATATTTCTAGAGATGTGAGTTAGTTAAGATGAAATACAGTATAGAATATTTTGAAAAGGGATTCTAAGAATCGATATATTGGAGTTTTTTTATTAGGATAAAAAAGATTCATAACCGTTTTCAAGTACTTGGCATTTAAAAAGGGAATATCTTCCATTAGCCTCCATCTCCACTGTGGATTAAAAGCAAAGTAGGGGACATAATTTTCAGCAATAGAAATTTACTTAGCTGGAGAATTTGTATGTGTACCTGTGTCCAAATCGTGATTAAATATTGTAACAATTGATAGACATCTGTTATACATGTCCTCCTATTAAGAAATGTATAGAGATTAATTTATATCCTTCTTTGTGTGAATATACACTTTCACTTAAAAATTCTTTCATAAAACCATCTGGATTCTAACATTTCTTCAGAGTTAAAAACATTAAGGGGAGAAGCATATATCACATGATTTCCCCCCTAAAAACATATTATTTTATCTCTCATCCTTTAGATAAAACATGGCACCCATGGTCTGCTCTGATAGCTTACTAAGCTTATAGGCATTCCTGCTCAAAAGTTTGTGAGAGGCCAGTAAAGGGCCATGTGGTTTCTTCATGTTTTTCCTCTGTCCTCTCTGGTCACCGGATACATGGAAAATGTGTTCCAGAAGCTGCTGTGAAGTCCTGTGGGTCGCAGCATTCTCTAGGAGCAGGCATCAGGGCCTGCCAGGGCTTTGGAGGGGCACAGGCTAGACTTGTGGCACTTGCCAGATTTGTTTCTTCAACTTGCCTTGTAGATAAACAGCTCTTGTGAGCTTTTCAAATGACTCCAGAGATTGGCGCACTTTCCCCCCACTGCTCAAAAGTAGAAAAACTTTTATAAGCCACTTGAGTATTTCACAGGCTCCAAACAGAAATACAAAATAAATCCAAATGTCTTAAATTTTTGTCAAGTTCTTCAGAAGAAACTTAAAGAGACCCTCCTCAAAGGGACATGTGTCAAGACTTTCCTTAGGCTCTGCGTGTGAAGTAGAGAGAAACGTAGCTCTTTGCACTCCAAGTTCAGACAGAGGAAAATTTTGTCCGAATAAATACCTGGTGCCAATCGAGTGGGTGGGAAGTGGTGACGAGCTGCCTGGTGTAGATGTTCTACCCTTGTAGCCGTCAGAGGTTCTGTAGGAGTCAATAAAAAAGACATTCATCCAGACAATCAAGTATGTGGAAGGTAAAAGCAAGTGCAAGGACTGTGGAAGCCATCGTGTAATTAAAGGAAGTTGCAGAGATGTGAGGTACTAATTCTGGATTGTGCTACTTACCTTCTTCCTTGCAAGTCTTGGGGCACGTTGGTTTCTCCGGGCTTGTTGTTGGTGTTCGGTGTCCTCCAGTGGATCCCCACTCACAGCTACTCCATAGACAGCAGAACAAAACACTTCTTGGCCCTGTACCATCCTCACAAATGTTTCTTGCGTTTGAGCCCATGGCTGCAGCCCTTCCTCTCTTCCTCTCTTTCACTGCCCTGCCCCTTTACCCAGCATGATGTCCTTCTCCAGAGACTGATCTCTCCTAATAGCATGCCCAAAGTCTTGAGACAAAATCTCACAGGCCTTGTGTCTAAGGGGCATTGCGACTGTACTTCTGCTAAGACAGCTCCGTTCACTCTCTTGGCAGCCAATGTCTTGCCCACCATTCGTCTGTCAGTGTGCTCTTCTGTGGTGGGTTGTGTGTTGCTGTGATTCTGGAAGCTATATCACGGGTTGTGGCAGTCACCTAATCTGGTGTCAATTTGAGGATTAAGTGTGTAGGGGTGGAGCCTAGCCTGTCAATCTGGAGAGAGCCAAGGAGACCTCTGTCTGGGCATGACCTTCTCTTGAGAATTCTGGGAAATGTGGTCATTCCTTCTTGGAGGCAGAGACACTGTCTCTCAATTCACATCCTTGGAGATTCTCTAATGACAATGCTCAGTGCCTGAGACACTCGATCTACAAGTTGACTCCCTGCGAGACATCCCTGAGGAGAAGCCACATAGACCTACCCTGATCCAGTAAGAAACCTGGACCTAGAGAAGCCACGTGAAGATTCCTAACAGCGCTGAGATGCTTATAACACCACAGGATCCAGGACCTTCTACTCGCTGACTTGTGATCAGCCTGCATTTGGCATGATTGCATGTGTTTCTTGAGTCTGAAGAGGACTTTGTAGATTGCTGTTGGACATATGCACTAATATTGGACTTGTGGACTTGATCTGGCCTGCGCTAGGATGTTTTCTTTTTTGGGGGATTTTTTTCTTTTCTTTTTCTTTTTCATTTTGTGCCATCACTGCACTGGTATGGGGATGTTTTCTTAATGTGCAATTACCCCCTTTTTTTTTTTATAAAACTCTCTTATACACATATGCGTGTTCATGAATTTGTTTCTCTAGCCTACCTGGACTAACACACTGGTATTTCACCTGCCACCAAGGTCACTCAAAGTGAACAGGTTTCAACAGAGCTCTCAGACTAAGAATGGACTGAAAAGAATGAACAGTCTGTCTGCTTCTGAGAAATTAGCTCCTGCCCCCAATTCTGATGGACAGAATGGAAGCATTTTCAGATACTGATAATCTCATGAAAATAAATTGAGTATTGTTGTAGATAGTGTCAGAAGACGAGACGCTCACATGAGAAGGCACTCAAGCTATAAGGGAGGAAGAGCAGTCTTCTCAGCATAGGTGTGACCACAATGTGCAGATGGAGGAAAGCCTGTAGGCATGAAGCCAAAGAACCTTCATTTGCTTATGAGTGTACAATTCAAAGTGAGAAGAAATAGCTGCAACCATCAGTTAATCATCAGAACTTGGAATGTATGAAGTGGAAATCTTGGAAAAATGGAAACTGTATAAAATGAAATGGAATATATAAAAATGACATTCTATGCAATAGTGAGCTTGAATTGCCTATTGACCATTTTGAATCGGGGAACCATATGGTTTACTATACTGACAATGAATCATTCAAGAGGAATGGTGGGACAGCATTCATTCCCAAAAAGGAAATTTAAGATTCATCTTGAAGTCCATTGCAATCTGTGATAGAATGATAGCTGCCTGCATTCACAGAAATCCAAAGAGTACAACTATTATTTAAATTCATGCATCAACCAGGAAAGCTAGTGTTGTAGAAATTGAAGAATTCTACTGTCTTCTGTCTGTCATTGCAAATATGCAATCAAGATGCATTGATAGTTATTGGCAATGAGAAGGCAAAATTTAGAAGCAAAGGAGAAGTACTTGGAAAATATGGACTTGTGATAGAAATGAAGTTGGAGATTTCATGATAAATTTTGTAAAACTTCTTCAAAAGCACAAAGAGTAACATTAGTGTGAACTTCTCCCGATGGAATACAGAGAAATCAAATTGACTACATCTGTTGAAAGAGACAATGGAGAAATTCAATATTAATAGCTCAAACGAAGCCAAATTGCTGATAGTGAGCCTCGCCATTGTCTTTTTCAACAGGTCTAGTCAATTTGCTTTCTGTGTATTCCATCTGCAGAAGTTACATGTAGAATTGCCACCTGAATTAGTGAAGAAAGGCATTTGCTATGAGTAAGTGGTTGATGTTGCAAAATTCTTTTTTTTTGAGGGGGGGTGCAGCACTGGTCTCTGGCGGTGGGAGTAGGAGGCCCAGCCCCACTGCTGGAGTTGAACCTCCGTCCCAGTGGGCCGCAGTCTCGCGCACAACCACTACGCCACCGGGGCTCAGCCTGATGTTGCAAAATTCTAACATCTTCTAACTCCATTTTCTTTTCTATTATCAAGAGCACATTTTTCAAGTACTGTTCCTCCTTCTTTGTTTTCTACTTTTGTATTCCAATTTCCAATAACTTGCCATGCACCTTGATTGCTTGTTTGTTTGGGTTAGATAAAACATGTGGGAGATGAATCATCAGGGTAGAGTGTAGATGAAACATCCAGCTTTCCTCTAGTTCTTAAATGCTTCATTTCCCTCACTATCATGATCCCATTTCTACCTTACAAATCTGGCTAGAGCAGAGGATGTTCACTGGTACAGATAGGACATGGAAACACAAGGAATCCAGGACAGATGAACCCTTTAGGATCAGTGGTTAAGAGTGGCAATACCAGGAGGGTGGAGCAACAGTGGGATAGAAAGGGGGCCTGGTTAAAAGAATCTACATTTAGCCTCCTCCCTAGGGGATGGACAACAGAAAATGGGTGAAGGGAGATATCAGAAAGTGTAAGATGTGACAATAATAACAGTAATTTATAAATTATCAAGGGTTAATGAGAGAGGGGCTCACAGAGGGAGGGTAAATGAGAAGCTGATGCTAAAGGCTCAAGTAGAAAGCAAATGTTTTGAAAATGAAGATGGCAGCAAATGTACAAATGGGCTTGACATAATGGATGGATGTATGGATTGGGTAAGAGTTGTATAAGCCCCCAATAAAATGATTGAAAACAAAACAAAACAAAAACATGTTGGCAGAATCTTCAGTTTCTTCATTAATTCCCCGATCTTAATTAGCTTATTTGCAAATAATAAATGATAAAATAACCATTTCCCAGAATTTCAAGTGGTTTAAATGAGAAAATGAATGCAGTAGTTATTTCATGATAAAAATTCAATATGTTATTGGTGACAGCTAATATGTCAAATCATACCAAAAATGACAGAGAAACCTCTGTGACTGTGTTGTGTTTTCTCAAAATACTTGTCACCTCAGAGACATTCTGGGTAGGTGATACTCTGCGATTAGCAGCATATTACTGTTTGCAGCTAGGCACTTATTTGTGCAAGTTTCCAGAGGGTTTTTAAAATTCCCCCCTACAGGGTCTACCTAGACTCTCCATTTGGAACGCTCCTGTGGGCAATGTCTTGAGGATTCATTCCAGGTACTTTGGTCCAGGTCTGCCCAATCAAGTGGGACAGAGTCTCCTTTCCCTATTATTATGCCACACTCAGTGTTACCAGCTGCTTCATTGCTTTTTACTCGTGGCCTCATTCCTGGGAGGTAGATGGGTAATTAGCTTGGGTTTTATAGCCACCTGAGGGAGGAAAGCAACTTATCCAGCAAGTATGAACTTGATAGAGAAGGTAATTGTCATTTGCTGCTTTTTTAGCAACCCAAGTACACCCTGCAAGTATTTTTTTTAGCTTCTCATGGTCATCAAAGGTAGCATTTAAGTTTTTTTTCCAAAATAATCTGTCCCAAAGGAAATTTTGCTCATTAAAAGCAAGAACAATGCTCAAACTTACGAGTTTTCTGTTATGAAATCTCTTTTAAAAATCTGTTTAAATAATTGGAGTTAGAGAAGAAAATAAAATCCACAAAACCTTGCATTTCTGTGAATTATAGCTACTTCATCTTACATACTGAGGACATTTTGCCAGGAAAGACCAGACCCTGGATAAGGACATCGTGTTTGATGAAGTGGAGGGGCAGCAATAAAGAGCAAGGGCCTCGAGGAGAGGGGTTGATGTGCCTGCACCAATGAGCTAAAGCATAAGAACATTGTGAGGATGGTGCCAGACCCAGCCGCATTTAATTCTGCTCTGTGTAAGGTTGCTAGGGGTGAGGACACTCAGTGACACCTAACAACAACAAATTCATAGTTACTTTATAGTTTTTTTATATTTTTAGGAGAGAAAGCTAACATAAGCTTTTCAACATTCAAATTTCCCCCCTTATATTGGAAACACTATAGACATTATAACAATCCATAGTTCAATTAAGTCATGTATGATTGTACAATTATTGCAACCATCATTTTGAAAATACTTTTTTCTTTCACTCTTTGGTATCAGCTACCCTTTATTTCTGATCTCCTGTACCCCTTCCCCCCAATAACCCTTGTTATTATATTAAATATTATTATTGTCATTCCCCCCACCCTTCTCAAAACTTACACTCTCTAATGTTATTCCCTCTGTTATTCTATTCATGTTGAGTGGGGTTATATAGTTGATATTGCTATCAGTAGCCTCAGGGAATCAATATTCCCATTTTAATTCCTGAAGGGTTTATCTCTCTTGGATTTCATGTATGGAATGATCTTAATTTTACACATGAACATATGCAGGTCTAACAGGATTAATGAGGTAAAATTAAGACCATAAAAATAGAGGGAGGAAATATTAAAGAGCTAGAGGATAGTTAGGTGTTTCAACAGTGTCATACTTCACCCTGGGTATCATCCCTCCCATGTGGCCCTTCTGAGATGGACTGTCCAGTTAGCTTGCAGGTAGATTTTGGGTCTCCATTTTGTCTACAATCCTTCAAGTCACTTTGCTTGTTTTTGAATTTCTGATACCTATTCCCCTTGACACATCATGATCACACTGTCTGGTGTGATTCTTCCATGTGGGCTTTGTTGCTTCCCTGCCAGATGGCTACTTGTTTAGCAACAAACCTTTCAGACACTCTATCTTTTAATAGCCGAACACCATCTGCCTTATTCACCACACTTGCTTATGCATCCATTCTGTCTTCAGCTATTAAATTGGGAAGGTATCATACATTTTCAAATTACTAGAGCAAATTATTCTTTTTTTAACAATAATTTTATTGGGGGCTCTTACAGCTCTTATAACATTCAATACATCATGTGTATCAAGCACATTTGTACAAATGTCATCTTCATTTTAAAATATTTTCTACTTCAGGCCTTGGTATAAACTCCTCTTTTCCCCTCTTTTTTAAACATTGGATGTTAAATCATTTCATTGGGGGCCCATACAACTCATCACAATCAACACACGTCAATTGTATGCATATCACATTTGCACACCTATTGCCCCGAAGCAAATTATTCTTATATTCAGGTGAGATTAGAGACTCAAAGTTCATCTACTTCTTGTGTGTTTATACATATATATATGTATATATATAGAGAAACAGAGACAAATATACCTATCTTTATATATTTATACATTTGCATGTATAAATATCTTTTATGTCTATATATAATTTGTACTTTCTTATTCTTTATTTCTTTTTCTTTCCTCCTGTCCCACTATCATAATTACCCATCATTCACTCCTTAGTAACTTCTCTTGGATACAATTCATTTGATCAAACACAACCAGAAATGCTACCCCTCCTCACCATCACTTTTAGATCCCTTGCTATATTATATCCCTGTCATTATTGGCTTATCTCTCCCTCCCCCTCTCTTCTTCTCTCCCATGCTGTCCCCCCAATGCTGTCCTGTTGCTCTCTCCTTGGAATTGTTTATCTTGCCTGTTTTATATAGATAGACACCAAAATAGATAAAAGAAAAAAAATAAAGGATCTATACTAATAATTCTATGTCTAACTAAGCCTTAGTCAGATGTCTGCTATCAAGATTCCTCAGGGAGTTTTGCCCCCATGGCTGTCCGTGGCACTTTCCTTTGGGTTTGCTATCATGCGGGCTGTCAGGTGGCTGCTCTCCCAGAACTGTATCTTCAGTGCTGCCCTCTGTAGCACTGTCATCTAGGAAGGGGACGCTATGTCTCCAACTGATACTTGCTTGGTAATTCTCTGTGGCACCTGAGTGAGGATTTTCTCTCTCTCTCCCTCCCCCTGCCCCTCTCCCCCTCTGTCCTGTGGAGACATAAACAACACCATTCCCTTGGGTGGATTATTGCCCTGTTCTCTCATTGCCATCTTTTTTCCTTCCCCTACTCCTTTGTGGGCTGTAAAGACATATAGTAGGGTGGGGCAGGGGGAGGAGGGATAGCTTCATGTACCTTAAAATTATTTTCCCTTTTCTTTTTGATGATATCTAGCATTCAGATTTTATGTCAAATGCTCACTCACCCTCTGCTCTGTGTTTACTACTTGGTTTCAGTGTACTGCAGAGTCTGAACTATTGATTCCAGTAGAGTGTGTAGGAAACGATAGCAGCGCCTACTTGCTGAGTGGTTACTTTATGCCAAAAAGGTTTGTAGTGGACATCATAAGAAATAAGAAAAATAAACACTTGAGGTTTCTTATAATGAAAACGCAGTGACACACTCCATCTTTTTTATTAAATGATTGTGAACTTAATCTTAATGGGACAAGAGCTTTCTTGGTAACATTCTTAGTCTGGATGTTTCTCTACTTTGCTTTGAAAACAAGATTGTGGTTGTGATACTTAAGGTTTGTCTAACTTGGTTGGGCTGAGATTCTCTGTGGTTTGCAGTTAACACCTACAAATTCCCCTCCCTTAACACATTGGATCATAGCCAACATTTGTAAACCTCTTTTATGGGATATGATTAGAATGAAATAGTCTGGTCACAGTGTTGGTGATGTAACCCTGTTGCACACCTTTCCTGGTTTTATACCATGTACTGTTCCCTGTTCTGTTCATACAATGGCTTCTTGATCCATGTCTGAATTTCTCATGAGCCCAATGAATGATCCTATCTCTATGTGTCTTGTATATCTGCCATCTAACCTGCTTACCTTGAATTTGTCACCTCTCCAGCCACAAACTTGAGTTACTAACCGTGGATCCAAATGGTGTTGTAACCACAAGTCTTCCATTTTTCTGCTTATCATAATTGCTTGTTTTTAAAATTCAAAAGCTACAAGAATCAGAGAAGCCTTCAACTTAACTTTGAATCCACAGACTGGAAACCTGCCCAGATTGGATTTACCAGCTTCTCCAATGTGTGGGCTATCTTTATATATTTTTTCCTATATAGACATAGCTATATACATACACAGAATATATCTTCTCTATATGGAATATAAATAATTCTATATAGAAATATTTATGTACAAGACATGTAGACACAAGAGCATTTCATTGTGTTCAGGTGGAACTTTTATATGGTCCAAGAGGCAGTTGTGTGAACAGAACAAGAGCATACCGTATGGTGTGTGTGTGTGTTTGTGTGTGTGTGTGACAGGGTTGTATCCTCTCATCATACTTAATCAATCTATATGCTCAGCAAATCATCAGAGGGCTTGGGCAAAGAGATAGCCTCATGATAAATGTAGGAAATTTTGAAGTTTTCAAGGATTTGTCTTAGTTGGATCTATAACATATAGCTTTTTACAATCATTGCTCTTAGAAATGGCAGTCAAAAGAACAAAACACAAGCTGCGTGAGGTACATGTACTACATAAGTCTCCTGTAGAATATTGAAAGGCAAAGATATTACTTTTAGTGCTAAGCTGCATCTAACTCATACTGTGATATTTGCCACTGCCTTATCTGCATGTGAAAGTTGGACATTGACTAAGAAGACCAAAGAAGAGTCGATGCATTTGAATGGTGATGCTGGAGAAGACTATTGAAAGAACCATGGACTGTTAAAAGGGCAAACAAATCTGTCTTGGAAGAAGCATGGTCAGAGTGTAACTTTTACATGCATTTGAAGCAACTAAAAATACCACGGCTCTTTAGTACCCAAAGTGACACACTTGCTCGCCAACACTTTAAAAAGGTCTTGTACAGCTGCCATGTGTTAGTTTGATGAGGTACAACAAGCCCTTCTTTTGCTGTGCTCCCTGAAATCATGTCCCATACCATAAAAGAAAGTCCAAATTGGGAGACTTCATGTGCCATTCTTACATCCCTGGTTATGCTCCAAGTCTGATCTTCAGAACAATCCCTGGAAGATCACTTTTGTGATTGCAGTATGAATGAAGCAAGTCAGTATGTGATTACTCTTAGAAAGATAGTCTTATTTTATTATATTAAAATAGTCCTTTTTGTATAGTCAACTTATTGTACAAGTAAGAATAAAAGACAAAAATAATAGGACAAAAGTCATTTAAACATTAAGCCATGAGGCAAGAGGAAATGGTTAAAGAGATTAAACTTTTCACAGTTGAAATATCACTTCAAAATACTATGCTATCTGGAAACTAAACATTCTAACAAATGAAAACAAGTAAGTTTAATATACCAGTCGCCATGGAGTGAATTCTATATCAGAGTGACACCACATGTTTCAGACGATGCCACAAAGGGTTTTCAATAGACGTAGAAGACCAGATCTTTCTCCAATGGTACCATTGAGCAGATTCCAACAACAACCTTTTCTTGGGTAGTGGGTGAGCCTATGCCATTTGTGTCATCCAGAAAAGTCAACTTCAATATAAATCCCAACCAAATCCACTGCAATTGAGACAATTCCACCTTGCAATGTCTCTACATAGGACTTCCGAGGTTGGGAACTGTGGTGGGTGTGCTTGAACCACTGACCTTCTGATTCATACTCTTGACACTAGCTGATAGCAGCCCCAGGTCTCCATAGGAGGACAGAAAAAAAGACCCCAGAGCTTTTCCAGAGCTATAATCTTTCTAGAGTCCGACTGTCATGTGTTTCTCATACAAAGAAAATTCTGGCTAACCGTGGAGTGTAACCGCTGGACCACCAGGGCTTCTAACACGCCAACATTGGCCTTGATTCCTCTCTGTTTGAGGAGAATGTAAAACAGACTACAATGTATTGTTTTCACCCGGTCGGAGTGATTTCACTTTCTGGGTCTACTTCTTCCAGCCGGATGCACCTAAGGGTAAGTGGACTTTATCTCCCATAAAGTCTGAAATGAAAAGAAAATCAAATTTTATTTAGCATGTTAGGGGTTATTTCACATGCATGAGCCTTTTAGATTATGTAAAACAGAAAATCTGAAGCTCTTTTAAGGTTTAGCAAACACCATTGAACCTGTTTTTACATTTGTTATACCAGCAATGAAAAATTCCCACAAGGTGGCAGAATCCAGAGCATTTAAGAAAGATAAGCCTGAATGGGTAATGAGCATTATTTTTCAGTGGTGGACCGAGGTTAAGCAGAAATCCCACTTTCTGATCAGTGAGGCAAATAATACTCACATCAAGCAGGCTCAGATTTTTCCTTGTGTTATTTACAGAGTCCACTAAATTGAAGTAGTAAAGCGCTGAAGTGCAGGAGTTTTACAGCACTCCTCGGGCAGAGAGCTGCTCTTGTTTTACACAGGCGGTCGGTCCTCTGGATGTGCATGGGATCAAAGTGTGCCCGTAAGTTGAATTTGTCGGTAAATTGGAACAAGTACACATGGTTCATATTTAGCCACACTTCAGTACAAGGAGGAGCCCTGTTGGCACAGTGGTTACTCATTAGCTGCTAACCAGGTCAGCAGTTCAAAACCACCAGGTGCTCTTCGGGAGCAAGATGGGGCCTTTGACGCCAGTAAAGAGTTACAGGCCCAGACACTGCGGGATTCCTTCCCTGTCTGACGGCGTCGCTGTGAGTGCAGGTGGACGCCATCGCAGGGAGTTCTGTTTTTGTTTTTAGTCAGAGACAGCACGAAGGTTTTCCAGTCATTTAAAAACTGCACCCGCCATAAATGAGGGTAACTGTGATGATTCTGTTGCAGAGTTGGGGTTGGTTAAATCTTTTCAAAGTGAGGACACATTTACATAACAAAGGGCAAGAAAGAGTTGCTCATACATCTGATGTCCCCAAACTGGGGACTGCCTGCAACTCTAATTTGAGGGCATTGTAATCACCTAGGACCATACGGCCTCATCTGTGTACTTCATTTGTTTTATTCATGAGGGTCAGAGATGGGCTGAGATGAAGGCAGGAACAGATGGACCTTCGCGTCTCCGTATTTCAGAGTTTCCGGCCACACAGCAGCGTCGCTCTGAAAGCAGTGCGCAGTCAATCCTGTCTAAACTGAAGCTATCAATATTGAAGTGGTTATATTTTCCCGTTGACAGTGTGATGTACACTGAATGATGCAGACCTGTTGTTGAGCGTTGAAATATTTTTGGAAGCAGACCCTTGGGTTTTGAAGTTTTTGCTTGATTTTGTTTTGTTTTAGTGTTGCTGATCGTACTATAACTGCTTGTGATTCTCTTCAAAGATAGGCTTTTCCCTAGATTAAGAAAGGAGGAGAATTTCCTGGAACCCAATTAGAGTAAGCTACACTGATTACCAGTTTATGAGAGAGAAATTTGAAGTTAGTACTTATCCCAAACTTGGTACAAGTTTATATTCATCTTCCTATTTTCTTTCTAGATAGGAATCTTATTATTGTGTTGCATATTTTATCTGTGGATATGTTCATTTAGGGAAAAGTGACATCCGTTTTGAATGATCACCTTTAAAAATATGTAATTTTGAAAACGATTTTATCTAAGTGAGAATCTGGATGGGAACATGATAGTTCTGACTGCATCAACTTGGCACTTACCCAGTGTTTATGTTACAAGATGCCAAAACTCATGAGAAGAAAAAGCATTACTGAATTATGAATGCAAGATTTCTAAACTGAGCTTGTGCTGTTCTTATCGCACAATGTTGCAGCTGTTAATTAAGGATTTTGGATTTTTATGATATTATGTGAGAGTATTTCAACTCAGGAAATTATTATGTTAAGTGAGTAAGTGGAGGTTTGTACTTTTAACAGATGCACATTTAGAGAACCATTTATTTACATGAACTAGGTTTGAATTGTTGCGCTAATACCCGAGACCACCACTTGTTTGTCAGTTTGTTGTCCTGTGGTAGCTTGAGTGTTGTGAGGTTTGCAGTTTTGCCTCCAGTGTTTTAAATATCCTCAAGGGTATTCAAAGTGAACAGGTTTCAGCAAAGCTTCTAGATTATGAATGGACTAAAACAAACAAACAAACAAACAACAAACAAACTAGGACATTCTCCACTTCAGAAGGATTATCCACTGAACAACTAATGAATAGCAGCCCAATATCGTCATATGTAGAAAATGTTTGAAGTGGAGAGGGATATTGTCAGTTTTAGTGTGGGAAGATGAACACTTCAAGCTTGTAGGCAATCAAAGTACGAGTTGGGAAAAGTTACTTCCTCAAAATAAAGTCAAGTATAATTGCTTAGATCGAGTAAAGCTTTTGCAACCATTTTTGCTGATGGTACTTGACTCAAATGAGAAGAAACAGCTATAAGCATTGATTAATTATCAGAATATGGAATATGTGCATTATGAATGTAGGAAAATTGTAAGTTGTCAATAATAAAATGGAATATATAAATTGGAAAGGAATGGCATCACACTCAGCATTAAGAAGCCATTTCGAGTTCTATCTTGAAATAAATGTTGCCTGTTGCAGAATAGCTATACTCCTATAAGGAAGTCCAGTTGCTACTACTATTGTTCAAAATTTTGTGATTCAATTACTAAGTCCAGTGATGAAGAAATTGAAAAATTTGATCACATCTTCAGTCTGAAATTAATTAAACATGTAACCAGGATGCACTGTTGATTATTGCATATTGGAATATAAAAGTGGAAGTAAAGAGGTAGGAACAGTATTTGCCAAATTTGACAGTGATAGAAACAAAGATGGTCATCACTTGTTAGCTTTGCAGGACCAACAACTTCATCGTCAATACTTTTTCTCAACAATGTAAATGTCAGCTCTACAAGGTAGGCAAAAGGACATTGGGTGCAGACTGTGGGACAGTCTTTTGCTTCTATGTACGTTCAGGTTGAAGCGAAAGAAGATTGAAACAAGTCCAAGAAGGTCAAAATACGACCTTGATTATATGTCACACCATCTAAGGACACATTTCACTCATTGAACACTAGTGACAGAAGACTTTTTGATCTATGAGATGATATTAACTTCTTTATACATTCAGATTGATCTCATCATTTGATGGTGCCCAGCTATTAAAAGATAGAGCCACTGGAATCTTAAAGACTTGACGATAAACAAGCAGCCATTTAGCTGGGAAGCAACAAAGCCCACATGGAAGAAGGTCACCAGTCAGTGTGATCAGAAGGTGTTGATCAGGATCAGAAGATTAAAAAAAAACCCCAAAACAAACCAATATATTGATGCCAGTGAGATGATGAGGAGTGGAGACCCCAAATTCATTTGTGGATAATTGGACGACTCCTCACAGAAAGGTCACTAGAAAGGGACCAGTTAGCCAGGGTGCAGTATAACACCGATGACACATAAAATATTCCTCTAGTTCTTTTATGCTTTCTCCCCTCCACTATTGTGACTCCAGCTCTACCTTACAAATCTGGCTAAACCAGAGCATGTGCACTGGTACAGAGAAGAGCTCTCGACACGCAGAGTCCAGGACAGGTAACCCCCTCAGGAACAATAATGGGAGTAGTGATACCATGAGGGTAGGGGAAGGTGGGGAGAGAAAGAAGGTCCAATTGCATTGACTGATGTATGACCTATCCAATCTCAGGTACAGAACAACAGAACCATGGGTGAAAGGGATGGTTAAAGATATGAAAGTAATAATAATTTATACTTTATCAAGGGTTCATGAGAGTCAGTGGGTGGGGGGAGAGAGGAAAAAAAATACCAAGGGATCAAGTAGAAAGAAAATGTTTTGAGAATGATGATGGCACCATATGTACAAATGTGCTTGACAGAATGGATGCATGAATTGTTATCAGAGTTGTAAGAACCCCCAATAAAATGATTAAAAACAAAACAAAAGATTGACTTCATCATACATGAAGAAGTAGAAGATAATTAAAGACAGGACAAAAAAAAGATCACAGTTCTCTTCAGAAGAGACTTGTACAAAGTTAAAAAATGGGTAATAAATTAATAATAATCTATAAATTTTTAAGGGTTTATGAGGTGGGGAGAAGGGTGGGATGGAAAAGTGAGGAGCCAATGCCAAGGGCTTAGATAGAAAGCAAATGTTATGACAATGATGAGGGCAGCGGATGGACAGATGTGCTTGAGACACAATGGACTTATATATATAGATTGTGATAATACTTGTATGAGCCCCCCAAAAAAGGATTTTAAAAAATGGGTAATTAAAATGTGAAGTAAAATCTGAACAGAAATTTTCAAAGGACTATTTGAGAAAGAGAGAAAACTTGGTATTTTAATGAATGGCTAGAACTTAGAAAACCCAAAAGGAGGAACATTCTCAGCATATCTCAAACTGAAAGACCTGGAGAAAAAAATCAAGCCTCATGTTGTATGTGATATTGAAAGAGCCAATGGGTAAAATACTGAACAATACTGAAAACACCTAAAGAAGATGGAAAGAATTATAGAGTCACTAAATAGGACTGTTCAACATTTGACCATTTCATAAGCTAATGATCCTGAAAGAAGAAGCAACAGCTGCATGAAACAAAAAACAAAGCTACAGAAATTGATGAAATAACAATTGAAAGGCTTTAATGAGCTGCTGAAGTATCAGAATCAATTACTCATCTGTGTCAAGAACTTGGGAAGATAGCTACCTTGCCAACTGAATGGAAGAGATGCATATTTGTATTTATTCCAAAGAAGGGTGACCCAACAGAATGCTGGAATTATTGAAAAATATCCTTATTATCACATGCATGTATGATTTTGCTGAAGATCATCTAACAATGTTTATGGCAACACCTTGTTGTGGAACTGCTAGAGGTTCAGGCTGGATTTAAGAGGGGGAACATGGGACATCATTCCTAGCATCAGATAGAGCTTGGCTGAAGGAAGAGAATACCTGAAAGATGTTTACTAGTGTTTTATTGACTATTCGAGGTCATTAGGCCATGTAGATCTTAACAGAGTATGGATAGCCTTGAGAAGTATGGGAATTCCAGAACCCTTCATTAGGCTCCTGAAAAGCCTGTAGGTGAACCAACTAGCAGCTTTTCAGACAGCAGGGGAATAGTTATGATATAAAATCAGGAAAGGTATGTATCAGGACAGTATCCTGTCACAATACCTATTCAATTTATATATATGCTGCACATAATAACCTGAGAAGCTGGACTATGTAAAAAATAAGAGGGCACCAGGATTGGAGGAAGAGGAAGGGTTTTTAGCAGACATCATGCTTGGCAAAGTAGAAGAGCATCTCTCCCCACCTTCCCCCAAGAAAAGGAAAGCCTTCAACAACAAGGTGGATTGAAATAGGGGCTATGAAATGGATGCAAACATAAGAGCGATTGTGATGATGGCACAGGCCTGGAAAACGTTCTTTCTGTTGTACACAGGCTCACAGCAAGTCAGAACCGACCGGCAACAACAACAGATGCAGATGAGGCGGCTTTGGCTGCTTAAAGTGCAAAAAAGATTTAAAGAACTTGCTGATGAGCATCAAGACCGCAGTCATCAGTATTACTCAATGTAAATTAAACTAAGATCATGTGTGAGTGAATGGAATATTAGAATATTGTAATTATCATCCCAATGTCTCATAATGCAAAGAAAGTTTATGTAGGAAAATATAGTTAAAAGCACTAAGGTAATAGAACAATCTGAGATCAGGCTATATTAAAAACCCAGGAAAAGTAAGATGAAAAAAGAGTCTATGGTACCTATGAACTTGAAAGAAGACTAACAAGAGAACAACTTTTTTAGTAAAGCTAGGATTTGGTTTAAATCTTGAATAGGTGTTTTTACATAAGTATCAGGGAATACATATTCTCCCCATCAACACGTATTTATTTGAATGAATTTTACAATGGATGCTATACTAGCAGCCTTGTTGGGACTGTGAGTCAAGTGTTCTGCTGCTAACCAACACATTGTCAGTCCAAAGCCACCTAGTGGGAGAAGGATGTGGCCGATGATTGTGTAAAGACGTGCAGTTTTGGAAGCCCAATGTGAGAGTTCGACTCTGCCCTGCAGTGTCTCTATGAGTTAGAGTTCACAGCAGTGGGTTTGTGTTTTCTTTGTAACACTAGTGAGACCATCTTGAGATTTTTACAGTACATAATTCTGTTACCTTGAGAAACACAAACATTGTAAGGGTTCAAGTATATATTTAACCTTAATAAATTAATAAAATATTAAAAAAATTAAGGCATGTGGTGTTAACAGGAAAGATATGTTTTAAAAAATGATCACGGATGATTACTGTATGTGTCTTTGGACTAGATTAGGGGAAGAGATGTGTACTAACAAACAAAGTAATGGCTTTTGCACTGAAGTTGGGATGTCAATCCAAGCTTTTCCATTTGCTAGTTATGTTATCTTACACAAACAACCTCTAGTAGCTTCAACTGCATTTTTTGTAATTTGAAGAAAATATAGCTAACATTGCAGGTGTTGTGCAGATTAGAAGTGGAATGGGTGAAATGTTTAGCTACATGCTTTGCTACAGAGTAGAAAGAAGTTAAGGTGGTTATTTGTATTGATATTTGGTTAGAGACTGTTAGTGGGGCAGTTTATACAAGCAAAGGTGACAATACTTATCTTCTTAGGTATGTGTAAAACTCTTTGTGTCATTTTTATGATCCTTATGAATTTGTTCCTCATACAACATTTGTAGTGTTACATGTAATATTCTATCCACAATGCTACCTATACTTGATTGTACTAACAACATGATTTTTTTCTCTCTCCCCATCTCTGTTTGTCCCTATTGTAGCTCAAATACCAATTTAATTCTGACAATCACTAGCTAGATATCAATGGTTTCACATTGAGCTTTCCTTTTTTGGGGGGGGGGGCATCACGGCCCTCTGGTGGTCATGGGAGCTACCCAGTCTTGCTCCTGGAGAGCTGGATTTGAACCGCCAAGCCCATGGGCTGCAGTCCCACACTCAACCACTATGCCACCGGGGCGCAGCCCCACATCGAGCTTTCTATGCGACTATATATCTATATCATATGCATAATATATATAAAACTACCGATCTATATATTTCCCAAAGTGCTATTGGAAAAAATTATATGTATTTCAATTAATAGCAATTGCTATTTCAACTTGTAGCAACCCTATCAAACACATGTATATGTGTACTTTTCTGAGTCCGATCATAACACATAAGTGCTAAGAATAAAAAAACCCACATTTCATATTAGGTATTGCACTGTTTTCCATAGACAATCTTTTAACATTGGATTTTTGAACATGTGCATAATGCTTTCCTTTGGGTAAATTCCTAGAAATTTAATTCTTGCAGAAGTGTATGCATATTTGTAATGAATTCTCATTCACTTCCCATACCTATCTTCCTTCATCTCTCCTCCAGAGCAGGTAAGAATAGAAAAACGTGTTTGCTCTACCCTTTACCAACCTTGGGTTGTTATTGAACCTTGAAATATTTTCCAATCTTTTAGAAGAAAAATAGCACCTAATGAGTTTTTTTAGTTTTCACTTCATCCATGAATAGTGAATATGAATATATTTTCTCATGGTGCTTGGCCATTTGTAAAAAACAGGATTTTACCATAACTCATTATCCCATTCACCTTTCACCTCAAGGTACTTCAGCAGAGTTGGTAGCTTTATAATCCTTCTTTAAAATGCTACTAAAAATTCCTCTATAGAAAATTAATGAGTACATAAAGAAATAAATTCTGGATAAATATTACTGTATTTGTAGTTCTGAAGACAATGTCAAACAACAACAACAACAACAACAACAACAACAACAACCAGAAAAAGGTAGTTAGTTGATATATGAAATAAAAGGGATTAAGAATATTTATGTTCCATTCTTATTAAAATTGGTCAAATATGGGATATTCTGTTGTAGTCTGTTTTGCTAATGGGAATACTATGACAGAAATAGGTGTGGCATATGATTATCTCAGAAATCTGAATAAATTCCTCTTTATTGTACTTGTGCTTCCTAGTTAAACCTGGACTGACTTTACTTTCCAATATTTTCTGAAGCTTGGCTCCGTCAGCTTTATGAGGGCGTTCACTGTGGATTCTTAGAGAGTGATATGGACCACTGCCCAAATAATAGTAATGTTCACTCGAGATTCTTTCTATAAACTCTTCAAGTGCTACAGCTGCAATAACTGCTGGGCGTCGTTACAACCCTGCTCTATGGAGCTGGTGCTCTTAGAGGTTGTAATGAACTGGCCAGGGCAAGGCAGGTATTTTTCATGGTAACCTAGAGCTGAGTAAGAAAAGAGTTCAGGAGCTTTACCAATGTTTCTCTTTTAATCTCAGATTTCTGATTTTTAGTTAAAGCCATTTCTTTCTTTACTGACGAGTTCTGCATACATAATCTACTAATGTGTGACTAATATACTAAGTGCTTCTCCCCAGTGGAGAGCACAAGATTATTTGGAAGCGATTCAATTTCAAACCTCCTCTTATCAGGTTTGCTTTATTAGCTTTGGTGTCTGGATAGACACAGTACACCTCATGCCTGCTTCAAGTGCAGTTGTTTGCTAGAGAGGAGGCATTCTTTGCCCTTGAGAAACCTTCAAAGTGAGTGAAAATTGCTGTGATGCAAACTCTGGAAAGCAATTTGTAAACCTTGGGGCCATCACCATTGCTATTTCCCATCGTAGTGTCTGTCCTTCCCATTTCATCATGTGCTTTATCTGTCTGGTTATGTCAGAAGAATGATTTTGTTTGTTGTAGTAGGCTGAGGGATATGATCCGGGTAGACTACCAAAATGCCAAGGCTATGAAAATCAGAACACAAGGACAATGCTGGAATTTATGAGCTTTTCCATAAAATTAAACATTATTTTCCCGTTTGTCTGTCAATCAGCTAATAATACTGAATATAGTCTTTTTTTACTACTGTACTATAAATAAGCCCATATAACACTTATTCTAAGGAATTCATTTTCTTTCAAAATAAATGTGATTTGAGGGCAATATTTTATGTCTGACACAGATGAAGAATCCCCCAAATATTTCCAGGAATAGGATGTTCTGCCCGTGAAACAGCGCTTTGATGAAACTCTTACCACCAGTTCCTTTGTCTTCAATTTAATGCAGTCACTCATGGTGAGTGTATAAAATAATTTAGTCCTAGCTTATAAGATTCCCAAGGTTATAAATATTGATGGAAGCAGACTGACACGTCTTTTCCCCACAGAGCTGCTGGTGGGTTCTAGCGCCAATCTTTTGGTCAGCAGCCAAGTGCTTTAACAGCTGCAACAGGCAGACTCCTTCCTTCCCCACGTGAGTGACATGTTGATTTTTTAACTAGGGAGATTTTGTCCTCAGGTGTCTTTGAGTCTTTTTAAAAAATTTGTAATGCCCCTAATGACAGAGCTGTACTGCCCCCAGGATTGTCTACATTCTGGAGATTAGACATTGGACTCTGAACTGAGTGGTTGGTGACTTGCACCCACCAGATAGTGGGCCAGGCACTCCTCAGGCAGTTTGCTTCAGGGGGAAACACGAGGGGGCAATTCTACTCTGCTGAATGGGCTCACCATAAGTAAGGATTGGCTGGACAGCGAGGTAGAGTTCAATCTTTATTGAAAGGTTCCACGCTTGTCTTACTGCGCTGGTTGAGATCTTACTACTTACGGAAAGGCCGGTGGATGGAGCAAACCCACCAGTAGCTCTGTGGGAGAAAGTGTGGCTGGCTGTCTCTGTAAAAATTCACAGCTTTGGGGACTGAGTCCCGGTGGTGTAGTGGTTGTGCGCGGGACTGCGGCCCACTGGGATGGAGGTTCAATTCCAGAAGCGGCTCCACAGGAGCAAAGGCTGGGCCTCCTACTCCCACCACCAGAGGGCAGTAACCCCCACCAAAAAAAATTCACAGCCTTGGAAACACCATGTGGCCATCTCATTCTGTTCCATACAGTCCATATGGGTTGGAATTGCCATATTGGCAATCGGTTTTCTTTGGTATAACTTTTGTAGGAATAAATCCAAGTTTTCCCTCCCATGGACCTCCTAAGTGGCTTGAAACACTAAGTTTTGAGATATTTGAGTGCTTCAAAGGTAAGTTATAAAAAGCCAATTTTAAAATAAGAGGTTAGTTTCAAAGCATTATTCATTATAAAGTACCAGATTTTGAAAGGTGAAATTCAAAAACAGGAAGACAGGCAAGTCTTTCAAACTACAAAGAAGAAGCCAGTGTTTGACTGTGGAAACATACAAAAGACTGAAAAAAAATCTTTTTAGTCAGAAACAAGGAAAAGGGAATACAGTGATACATCCCTTGGTTGTGGAACTCAATTTGTTCAATGTGTTCAATGTGTTCAAACACCATACAGTTTGAGAACTGAACTTTTTTTTCTCATAAAAAGTAATGAAAACCAACTAAGTTTCAAAAATTACACTTATAAATTCATTTTTTGTAAGACTTTTAGCCTTCTTGCATATCACTGTCTCGGCAATGCTCCCACCATTGACTTGTTTCTGATTTATTCAAATGAACAGCAAATTTTCAACCTTTTTGATGATCTGGGTTCTGTTTCCTCATTAACCGTTTTTCACTTTTCGCTACATTAGCCCCTTCAATCATATTTCCCCCCGAACTATCTTGGTAATGTCAATCTAGCCATGTTGTAGTCAGCTAACAAATCAGACTAACAGTTGCTGCTTCAAATTTTGCCATGTAACTCAACCACGGCTCTCGTGATTTTTCTCTAAGCTTTACCAGCTTGTTAACTTTCTTCGGAATCATAGTTACAACATTTTATCCAAATAGAAAAGAACTAAAAGCACAATGATGAATGTTTTTACTCACTAACACAATCACTGGATTTTGACTGGCGTGCCACCCTATTTGTGTGCAAGGCTAGCTCTGTCACATGACTCTTTCTGCCCATACAGATTTTTTTCAAGTCAGACTTTTGATTCCACTCTCAAGCAGAGTTATGAACAGAACAGATCCATTTTTTTCAAACTTTGCTGTTTGAGTTGTGCAGAGTTCGAGCTGGGAGCCATTGGATAATGGAGGTATCCCCGGAGCAATGTTGCCACAAGGATCCTTAGTGACCGTATAGGTATGGTCTCTGAAGGGTGCGTTGCACCCACTGCTCCACGGGGAAATAGAGGGCAGTCTGCTTCTACAAAAGTTTTCAGCCATGGAACCTCGGATCACTTTGTGCAGAAGGATCCCCATAGGTTAGAATTGACTCAATGGTACTGCGTGACTATTCCCCACCTTGAGCAATGAGTAAATTAGACGTATGAAGTAACTAAAATTGTATCAGAACAATTACCTACTGTAGAGAATGTGGGTGCAACAAAGGAGATGAGCCGTGCGACACAATAATGAAAATCAACCATCTAACTAATAGACATCTCCCTGCCCCTCGCCCAAAATAATCAAACTCCCTGCCATCGAAAGATACTGATGTACTAGTGACTCACAGACCAGTGTAGAACTATGCCTGTGGGTTTGTGAGACTGGAACTCTTCATGCTTTAGAAAGCCCCATTGTTCGCCTGTGGTTTCAACGTGCTGATTTGCAGTTAGTAGATCAATGCTAACCAGGGCACTCCCAGGGCTCCATATGCCAGCAAGCAGTTGAGAAATTAGTCCTGATGGCTGAGTAGAAAACCACAGCTTAACCACAGAAACAGACAGGCACTTATTCTATGAGTTGACAACCACAAGCAGTCTTGGTCACATGCTCCATCCCTACTGTGTGTGTCAGGTCAATAGTTTTTGGCAAGGAGAAGATTAAGAGATTGTATCAGACAGTTGTTTCAGCCCTTAAAAGGGAGTTGGGCAATATCCCAAAGCCAGCATAAATTAGAGAGATGTTTTCATAAAAATGTATACGCTCTAGAATTGTAGGTCTTTCAGGCACTCCATCTGCTTTCAAGACGTCTGACCACATTCTTATGGTGCCAAAGGGAGCAAGGAAGCAAAACCTAGTGGGAGCCATTTTTGAGACCTTAATTCTTTCCTTCATTAGTCCAGTTACTCTCTCTATAGATTTGCCTATCCTGTATTTCATCTTCAGAAAACCATTAAATATTAAAAGATAAAACTAATAATAATAACAAAGTAAAACACCTAAAGCCCTCTATTGAAAAAGAAGCAGAATCTATTAAAAACTGAAACTAAATGTAAATGGATCATAAGAAATATCATATGGTAGGGTGAAAAATATTAGCTAAGTGCATATTCGCGAATCCACTTTCCAATCCCTTTTTTAAGATAGCAAGGCTTTTCGCTTCCTAAGTCCAGAGGTTTTAATCAATAAAGCTACTGAAGTAGCTTTAAAATGGGTCAAAAGGGAGATCAAGTGACATCACATTTTGACCTAAATATATCTGCCCCAATCAATGCAATGCACTCTGCCTTAAAACCCAGTGTACAGCAGATCTAAATCTCTCTTATCCAACTGAAACAGAATGATCAGGTTGCGACTCTCAGTCCCCAAGGAACAGAGTTCTGTGGATCTTCTTGTTCAAGTTCAGATTCAACTCTCTCCCACTTATGTAGGGGTGAAATGCTACTGTTTTCCCAAGTGCTAGCCAGCCAGAGGGGAGAATGAGGGAGATTGTTAGCTCACCGCTGAAGTCTGGAGAGCCAAGGAGGGGGACAGTACCTCAGTTGTTCTGCCGAGCAGCACAGAAACTCGGTCTGCTGAATGATTCTCTTCCTCAATTCCTCTCCCCAAGATGCCGAGACATGATCAGTATATGTTTCTGTTTCTCAGAGCAGTTCCATAACGAAGGATTGAAGGCTGCTAAAATGTGTCTGCTTTCCCCCCACTCCCTGTTCAAAATCCCTTTGCATAGGGTCTCATGGAGGCTTCAGCACATGGGCATATTGCATATTGGATTTCTTCCCTGTTTGTTACTTTTAAGCAGTGAATTCATGCAGAAGCAGGATATGCATGTCTTTCCCCTCACTTAGTACTTTAATATTTGTCTTGGATCTCTGGGGGTTGATAATAATTATTAAACTGAGAGTAGCTGAGACATGTTGGTAAATACTTATCAAGTTGTGGCACAGGTGTAAAGAGTGACTACAGATATTGTTATGGGACCACTTGTCTTTGAAGACATTGAAAATGGTTGCCACATATTACTGGCAAATGTGCTATAGTTACGGCCTGCTAATAGTTGTCATTCTTTGTCAAAATCTTTAAGTGTTTAAACAATAATAGTGGGTAAAACTGGGCCTTTAACATTAAAATTTTTAAAACTATAAAAAACTTGAAATCTCTGGAAGACAGATCTATTTAGGGTTTATTTTAGGGGCTAGAGTCCTTAAAAACTATTGGGGAAAGTAATTAAATATGAGCATAAATAAAAAATAGATGACACTGAATTTCTCTAACACTTATGAATTAATTTGCTCACTTATACTTCCAATTTCAACTTAATGAGTTCTAATATTCTATTGGAACTATGGGAGTGTAAAAGAAATCAATGACACAGTATCATTTCCTCAAAGGGCTTACTATTTAATCAGAAGAAACTAATGCACTGTAAAAGGGACCATGTCTGTGAGGGGACATGCAAACACTGACCAATTGCATTAATCGGCACTCTCAATTGCAAAAGACAGAAGCCCCCAACCTAATTAGTGTAAGTAGCAAGTATTTACTGGCTGATATAACTGTGGAATATATACTCATACCTGATTCAACCACTGTAGCTAGAGGGAAGGGCAAGCTGGATAAAGACTATTGTTTATTTAGCCTGAGTCATGTGGCCAGCCCAGTGGTGGTGATGAAAAATGAGAAAACTGCAGTCAGAAGAAACAGATGAGTCAGAAAGACAACTTGCAGACAAAGAATAGAAGGGAGAATAAAAGAAACTACATAGTATTTATAGTTTCTCTAACATATCTGGTGTCTGGCTATATTCTTTCATATTCACGGGGTAAATTTGTTCCAATTATATAATAATGAATGGTGATATATTTTCTTCTGGAAAGAGACAGCAGATTTTGATAAATTGGAGAGGGCTTTAGGGAAGACAGACAGACAGTTGGAGATGAAATAAAGAAGGCATGCAAGAAATTGGGGTAGACTTTTTCTGGTCCAGTGTTTCCCAAAGGGGGTGGTCATACTTCCTGTGGTACTTTCAAATGACCCAACCAAGTTCATGACCCTTTGGTCAATTCTGACTGTTGGTGACCTTATACAACAGATTAAACCTGCCTCTGTGGGCTTCGGATACTAAATCCTTGCAGAAGAATAAAAACTCATCTTGCTCCATGCAGTAGCTGATAGTTTCAAACTCTTCATGCTGTAGTTAAACGGCCCACAAGTAACCCAGTATGCTCACAGAGGCCTGCAAAAGCAGATGCCTACACTTTATCCTGGACTAGGAGTTACAGTACAAACGTTTCTAATTGCCAGGAAGACGATGAGGTGTTTTGCTTGCTTGTTTTTCTGAAATGGGAATGGCAGACCAATTAAGTTTGGTAATTTCTGGTCTCCCTATATCAGAAATGAGAAGCCCCTGAGGGAAGCCTTGAAACATTCTATTGGTCGAGGCATCAAACACAAACCAAACCTACTGCCTTTGAGTTAATTTCCACTCAGAGCAACCCTATGGAGGGTTTCCAACATTTGAACATCTTTATAGGAGCAGACAGCTTCATCTTTAGTCTGCAGAGTGGCTGTTGGATTTGAACCTCAAGCCATGTAATTAGCAGCATAATGCTTACCCAGCAATGCCACCCATCGGTGTTTAGTCCATGTCATTGTTAGATGTTACTAAGTGCAATTCAACTCGTGTCAACTCCATGTGACAGAGTTGAATTGTCACATAACATTTTCTTTAATCTGTAAGCAGAAAAATCACCAGGTCTTTCTCTTATATAATTGTTCAGAGGATTCAAACTAGCAACCTTTTGGGTAGCAACCATATCTTTCACTGTTGTACAACTAGGCCAATCCATAAATATCATGTAATGCTCAGCCAGAAGTTGGATTTGTCCTAAAATATGGTTTAAAATCAATTAAGAATGTTTAGCACAGGGATCTGTGGAGTAAAGCATGTTGAGGTTTTTACACACAGGCATATGATGCTATCTGGAGAATTCACTAGAGCCAAAAGGATCTGCTACCAGACCGATATCACTCTTTTGAGGTATATAATGATAAGAATTCATACTGGAGAAATGACAAAAGGAATTACAAAGCAAGACCCAGATGAATGAATCTGAAGCATTAGTGTGCAGAAGAATTACCGGGGGAGTATGTCAAAATTAAGATTCCATGGATCAGCACCCCCTGCCCCCCGGCCATGGTATTCATCTTCAGTAAATATGGAGCCAGCACAGTTATATATATTTTAACAAGCAATAAATATGTGGTCATTTCCACAACACAGTTTGTTTCAGAGGATAAACAAGCAGGTGTTTTATTAACTATGATGGGTAATCAAACTTGCAGACAGAGGCATCTGCTGTTGATGATAATTGAAAGGTTGGGGAAAGAATCCTAATTGTAGCCATTTTCAAAAGTGTCATATACATGAAAACACTGGACATTGAATAAAACTGAAGGATCGATGCCTTTGAATTATGCCATTGAAGATTGCATACAGTATCAGAGAAAGAACAGATCTGTCTAAGAAGATGATCAACCAAAATCCTCCTCCAGAAGCTGGAATAAGGCTTCATCTAATGTCATTCGATCATATTGTCAGGTAAGATTGATTGCTACAGAAAGACATCATGTTTGGAAGAGAGTCAGTGGAAAAGAGCAATCGGCTGACACAGTGGCTGTGGCAGCAGCATAGGGCTAACAGCGTGGTTTGCAGAATGATACAGAGTGATACAGTGTCCCTGTGCTTAAGAACTGACTCCAGAATGCGTAACAACAGCAACACCAGCGTTGGGTTTCTATTTGAACATTGAGTAGATGGATTTTAAACGTCTTTATAAAACTGCTGATAGAAAGATGTGCTGCAATGCAAATGAGTGAAAACTAGGAGTTACTCTATCAGAAATACTAGAAGTTAATAAGCAGGCACTTACTGGCTTGGACTAGCTTCAGGCAGGGTGTGAGATGGGGTGATACTGTTGTTTGCCCTAAGTGCATTTTGACTCATGGTGACACTGTGTGACAGAGCAGAATTTCCCAACAGGGCGTTGTGGGCTTATAGCTTTACAGGAACAAATTGCCAGGTCTTATCTCTCGTGGACCAGCTGGAGAGTTGTAACCGCCAACTTTTGGGTTAGAAGCTCTCATTGCTGTGTCACGGGGTCTCTTTCCATGTGAGATAGAGAGATGAGTATACTAAAAGTCAGACTGAAGCTGATGGATGTTTAAAGATGTTTTCTTGGTTATTCTTCTTGACAAAGAAATAGGAACATCAAAACAGAGGCAATGGTATTTTACAAATCAAATGAGATGATTCTTTTGTCATTATTACATATGGAGTCTAAAATTCTCTTAGTCTGTCTCACACTGGCCAAAACATTAAAAATGTTACTAATGTGTTTTCCTTTTATTTTTTAAACTCATAAAGGCAATGGGATATTCTGGGGAAAATGAGTCCTTTACTCTCACGGGAAAAATTGTATACCCTTTAATGGTTCTGTAAGGTGCTGGTACACTTTCAATTTACCTAAAGCACTCAAGGAGAAGTCTCCTACAACCAAATGGGACAATTTTGTTAGGTGAATCCATGAATTGTATTAAGCAATCAAGACATTTTTGTAAAGTTATTTTTTTGTCTTTTGTAGCTTCTGCTACAATTTTTATTAGTTCAGTGAGGGAAGGAAACATCATTTTCATATGTTTGCTAACATTTCTATGTAGCTTAGAAAGCACTTCGCCTGAAGCCTATTCTCCCTATGATATTCTGAGTGCGCTAGTAAAGCGTGGTGGACACAGGTCGGTTCTGAGGAAGAGGCCTGGTGGCATAGCAGTCAAGCCCTTGCCTGCTGATTGGAAGATCTCTGGTTTGAACCCACCAGCTGATCTGTAGGAGAAAGAACTGCTGAGCTCCTTCCATAAAGATTGGAGCCAAGAAAAGCCTATGGGGCTTTTAACCCTATGCCACTGTGAGTTGAAATGGGCTTGACAACACCTTAAGACAACCAGAAAAAAACACTAGACTAAATATTTTGACTCCTTTCTCTCTTGATTGTCAACCGAGGTCTCTTATCTGATTTGATTACGATCATGAGCGCTTTTCTTCAGTCCTGATTTTTGAAAACCCAGCTTAGTGTATATGTACATTTGTCTCATGACTAAATGAGAATGTATCACTTCCTCATTTATTGTATGGTATGCTAATCAGAGCCTGTTTCACTCTTTTTTTTTTTAAATGAAGGAAGCTTATCATTTTAATCCTCTGAAAGTTCTCACTATTTCTACTCTATTTTATAATACGCTAGCTTGCCCCACTATTTTATTCCTCTCATAAAATAAAAAGGACACACTAAAATATTGTTGTTAGGTGATATTCAGCCCTGACTCACAGTGGCCCTTGCACAGAGACCCTTGTAATGGAAACGTTGCCTAGGCTTGTGTCATGCTTACCATCATTGTCACCTTTGAGCCCATTGTTGCAGCCACTGTGTCAATGCATCTTGTTAAGGGTCTTCTTTTTTGCTGCCCACCCTCCCCCCCCCGACACACACACATACACTTTTCCAAGCATGATGCTCTTTTTCAGGGAATGGTCTCATCTAACCTATCCAAAGTACTCAGTCTCGCCATCTTTGTTTGTAACGGGAAGTGTGGTTGTACTTCTGCCAATACCGATCTTTGGGATGTTCCAGGTACATTCACTATTCTTTGCTAGCACCATAATTCAAATGTATCGATGACAGTTATTTATTTAGAGAAAATTCTGATGATTTATTAAAAACCTTCCTCTGCCTTTCTCTTCCCTTCTTTAAAAGAAGTATATTCTGAGCAAGGACAAATTATATATTTCCAAGCAAATATCCACACAAAAGGAGACAATAACATAGACCTTTATATATAGGATCCCTTTTCTGCTCAACTAGTTTATCCTCTATTTCTTTCTCTTTTTTTGTGGACATCACTGCCCTCTGGTGAGAGTAGGAGGCCCAGCCTTGCTCCTGGAGAGCTGCTGCTGGATTTGAACCACCAAGCCCGCGGGTCGCAGTCCGGCACTCAACCACTTATGCCACCGGGACTTAGCCCTCTATCCTCTATTTCTACAACGTAATTTGTAACATTGTCTTAGAGTATCTTAGAGAAAGGTATATTAAAATATTCTTTTCCTTTAGAATATGTGGATTAAAGTCTCTTCCTGATTAGCTTATATTACTTGCATGCAATTATTACTGAGAGTGGTTAAGCTTTACTTCTGGGCTTCTTTCAAGTGAAGGGATAATTTGATTATCCTTTTGATTGTTCCTTCTGGAGAAGACTAATGGTCATAAAGTGGTCATCTTGTTTCTTCTTCAGATTCGCTCAGATCCCATGGAGAACTACCGAAAATGGTTAGGAAAGTCACTGAATTCTCAGAGCGATATTGCCCCAATGAACTGTTACCTCAGCCAAGTTTGTCCACCTTGGCTTCATTCCGTGTTTATGGCCCTGAGTCAAGTGCATCTGGCTTCTTTTCTCCTCTCTTTACTATACTGCCTGAAGATTGCTGCCTGCAAATCTGGAATATAGCGGCACACGTATGCCCACACCCCAGAAAAACGGAGAACAATTTGCTATCAAAGTAGCATGTGTTAATTCCTTTTTCATAGGGCTAGTGCTATGTTAGTATAGTCTTTAATTTTAGAATTAACAGTAAAATGTTTATAATTTATTTTTATTTGAAATAGATAATATTTAATATAGCAGTAGAAAGACAGTGTGTCTCAGGAATATTGGGCTTGATAGTCTTAATTAAGAACTCTGTTGGAATCATATTTGGAAAATTTGCTCCATTCTAAGTTTTAATTTTTTTCTTTTCCAAAATAGAAATAATTAAAAGGAATTTTCTTTTGAACACCCCCGAGGAAAGATAAACAAGACAATGGCAATGAAAATGAAAATGAATACGATTGAGGTCATATTTGTAGAGTCTGGTATCAATATTTTAGGAATAGTTTTAGTTTACAAAGATGATACAGAAGGTGGGTGAATAATGCTTGAATGAAGAAGTAGAAGTTTCAATATATGAGCGAGAACTATAAAGATAGTCATCAATATTAGATATATTGTGTTTGGATGGGTGCTCCTTGTCATCTAGAATTCTTTTGATAATTTTATTTTCCTGGTATAGGAATTTTTCCCTTATGATTTTATTTGAAATTATTTTGTCTTAATTTGAAAGATAATCATATTGATAGACTTTTTATATCATTGAATTGATCAATTTAAGTGTACAATTCAAATAATTTAAATATATTAATAGGATTCCGTAACCATCATTGCAATCCAGTGTTAGAAAATTGTTATTATTCCCTAAATTTCTCTTATGTACTTACTATTTCCATTCTCTTTGGATTCTGTCTTTATAAGATTTCTTTCTATGGATGTTTCTTATAAATGGAATTGATATATAATCTTATGTTTGACTTCTTTCCAATAGCATAATATTTTGTAATTTATCTCTACTAAAGCATATATCAGTCATTCTTTTTTTACTGCTAAATAGGATTTCATTATGTAGATATATCATTTTTTTATTCATTAACCAGTTAATACACATTGGCTTGCTTCCAGGTGTGGGCTATCATGAAGAATGTTCAAGAGCCTTGGTAATTGATAACTTATTATTAGTTTGTCACATCTTACACTGTCTGATGTCTCCCTTCACCCACTTCCCCATTGTCCATACCCAGGAAAGAGGCATAAACATTTGTGAACCTATATTTGTGAGGACATATATTTTCATTTCTTTTGGACAGTTTGCTAGGTGTGAAAAGTTAAATAGTTTCTTTATTTTTAACTCTATAAGACTTTCCATATTATTTTTAAATGGCTGTACTACACACATCTTCCATTTCTACATGCATTTAAAATATTCAAGGTCCAGTTTCTCTGCATCCTTGCCAATACTTGGTATCCTTGGTCTTTTTGCTCAGGGAACCTCTAGTGAGTGTGAAATGGTATTTAATTATGATTTAAATTTCTAGTTCCCTAATGATTAGTAATTTTAAGCATCTTTTCACATAATGATCATTCCATTAGTATGCCAATTTTTAAGTTTCATTGTTTTATTATTGTTATTTAATCATTTTATTGGGGAATAATACAACTCTTATCACAATCAATATATACATCCATTGTATGTTAAGCACATTTGTCCATTTGTTGCCCCCATCCTTCTCAAAACATTTGCTTTCTATTTAAGCCCTTGGTGTTAGCTCCTCATTTCACCCCTCCCTCTCTGCTCACCCCTCGCTCATGAACCCTTGATAATTCATGCATCTCCCCACTGTCCATACCCCAGGAAAGAGGTTATATGTAGATCCTTATAATCCTTCTATCCAACCTTCCCTCCAGCCTCCTGGTATCACTACTCTCACCACTGATCCTGAAAAGATCATTTGTCCTGGGTTTCCTAGGTTTCCAGTTCCTATTGGTACCAATGTACATCTTCTGGTCTCGCCAGATTTGTAAGGTAGAATGGAGATCATGTTAGTGGGGGAGAAAGCATGGAAGAGCTAGAGGAAAGTCATATGTTTCATCATTGCTACACTGCACCCTGATTGGCTTGTCTCCTCCTGACTACCCTTCTGTAAGTAGATGTCCATAACCTCCATTGTTTTATTTTTGACTTCTATGAGTTCTTTAAGCATTCTCAGTACAAGTTCTCTATCAGATACACAATCTGCCAAAAGCTATTCCTGACTTATCAAATTCTCATTTAATTGATAAGCTTTCTCTCTTCCCAGACAATACAAGAACTTAGAAAGGTGTCTCCATTTAACTCTCTTTCAAGTCATAATCTATTATTGACATAAACTTTCATTACAATCTCACAAAGTATGAGCACTAACCCTGGTGGTGTAGTGGTTGTGCATTGGTTGGTGGTGAAGCCACAGCAGTGCACAGGAGCCCACAGGGTTCCCCAACCCAAGTCAGTTTCTCCATGGCAGCAGGTGTGGGTTTGGAGGATGGCATAAATTTGTATTCGTGTAGACTGACCCCTGATTTTTCCTCTTTGCGTTTCTCAACATTCTGTCATGTATCTTTGGCCATCTTTCCGAGGCCATTTTTCTTGCACTTGAAGAATATGTTTAGTGCATCTCTTCTGTCTTTCTTTAAAAAAATTATATATTCAATGAAATATAATTTTCATATGACAAAATTCAGTTATTTAGAACATACCATTCACTGTTTTTTAGTATATTTTCAGATTTGAGCAATCATCACTGTACTGTAATTTTGGAATATTTTTACTGATTCCAACATTGTGTCCATGGTGCTCACTCTCTGTTCCTATCCTATTTTCAAGCCTTGGTGGACCACTAGTCTACTTTAATTTTTATAGATTTACCTGTTATATTGTTCTTTAGAAGTATAGGTCTGCAAATTATGAATTGTCTCAGTGTTGTTTTTGGTGTGTATATCTGTGTCCAAACATGTTACTTAATTTTAACCTATTACATATGCCTCAATGTCTTTCTAAAACAAGGACATTCTTGACAAGGGTATCTCCGTTATTTTCAGTGTTTACATATGCCTTATAATATCCCGAGAGCAATTCCTTAGTATTTAAAACAAAGTGTCCCTGTGCTGATTCCATGACAGCCACAGAAACTTCTGATAATTCTCTTCCCTGGGTAATTTGAACACTGGAAGGATAGCTCCTGGTTTTGCCACTGTGAACATTTAGTATTACTGACATTTTTATATCTTACTGTGAGCTGATGTTGTATATTGACTGCTGAGAACTTATTCTGGATAGACAATTTCTTTCTTACTGGACAGACTAAATCACTTTTATGATTCCTCATGACTGAGGACCAGACTAACCTGTGTTGAATTCACCAGGATAAATGCTGACCTAGTGGGAACCTGTCCAGTTGGTAGCTAACCTTCTTTATACTACACTGCTGATATGTGCTCGCTTCGGCAGCACATATACTACACTGCTAATCAAGTATCATGATATTTAAAACCATGACACTTGTAAAAGCAAGAAAAATATAAGGTAAAAATGGGAAAGGAATAGGACAAAGAGAAAATAAAACCGGAAATAAGATGGAGCCAAGTGTAAAGTTAGTTCACAAAATGTATGCCTTAGGATCTAACCTGCTGCAAATAGAGTTTTACATTTTATTTTGTATTTCTTCTTAGGAGACAAATCCAAGTGGGGAAACATGATTAGCTAAGGATTCATACCAGGTCTTTTGTTGTTGTTCTTTTGGAAATTAACACATAATACATTGCTATTATAGAAATTGGATAGTTCTTTAAGATAATCTCACCCAAAGCTAATTACTATCAATATTCAAAATACTTATAGATATTTATCTTTCCAAATACATATACAAGTATAATTAAAAACATTTTAAAAGTAATTATGTTATCCATACTATTTTTCATAATGTTTTAGGTCATCCTTCTAATAGATAGCAATCAGCAGCAGTATTTTTACTGACTACGGGTGACTGTGAAGAAGTAATAATTTATTGGACTTCAATTTATTTACCGTAATTAAATGTCACTTTCAGGAAATTTTTTGTGATTGCCAGCAGTATTTGATAGACATTCTTGGGATAAAGTTTCAAAGGTGTAATTGCTAGTTCTAACCAAGGTTGGAGCTTCATTTTGGAGTTGGATCTTGTCAAGTGGAATTCATTTCAAAAGGTGAAGGGTCAGAATGAGCAAAAGTAATACATTGTGTAAAATCTAAACCAAGTGTAATTTTAGGGGCTTTGAAACCTAAAGGACCCAAGATGAAATCTATAATTCTCCTTTAAAAAGTGCTAGTCAGACTTGAAAGAGCCCTGATGACACAGTGGTGGAAGTAGTCTGTCACTAGCTGGAAGGTCCACAGGTCAAACCCACCCGCTGCTCCATGGGAGAAAGATGTAGCAATATTCCAGGATAAGCATTTATAGCCTCAGAAAGTCTGCGGGGCAGGCTTAACTCCAGTTGCTGTGAACCAGAACCTACTCAATGGTTGTGGGTAGAAACTAGACCTGTTTTAACTCTATTCTCATGAATGTGCAAGCCTAGGTCCTTGCACCACTGTGTTATGGCTCAGAGAAGTTTAAGGGCAAATGATAAGATCTAATAATCTTTTGATATTAAATGACATGAAACATTTTTATATGCTGAGTAGTTAAAAGTGTAAGGAGATTATGATAAGTCAGCAGATAGACTAATGAGACAACCACCGCCAAAAATGTGTTGAAGGGGTCTGTGTCGCAAACTTCCAACTGCTTGGTTTATGTTTGCTATGCTTTTGCAACTATGAGTTTTTAAAATCAGAATATTTTTGTATGATATATAGCAGATCCATGTGAAAATGTGTCAATATGACCCAATATGATCTAACATCCTGTTTTCTGTACTGTTATTAAAAAACAAAGCAAAACTTTTTTGCTTTTATTTGAGTTTTCCTAATAAATTCTGCAAAATTTTTCATGATAGTTAATAGTTAAATAGTTTTTAAAGTGAAACATAACAGATTATTTCGAGAAATGATTTTTATGTCGGGGAGAGAATGATGTTTTAACTTTAAAAAATATTCATGATTGAAGCATGTGCCTGGATTCACCAAGGAGTAGCATGAAAGCTGCTATATTCCAGGAGGCTTAGGCAGGTGATGAGAAATGAGAGTTCATTGGTGTTGGATTACATAGAGTAAGGAATAAAAGCTTTAATTTACCTAAATCAAATACCTTTCCATTACAATTCTACCCTCGAATTTCATTCTAATCCATATGAATATCTTCTGTCATCGAAGCCCTATGATATTTTTGTTTCATCAGGGTATGTAATTTACTACTGCTACTACTATCAGTTATTGCTTCTGTTATACCCCTGTCTTTTGATAGCAGTTTCACGTTATAGAAGATATTTTTGGATCTCAAGTATTCTATAAGCATGGTTTGATTCTTCATCATTCCTGTGAGGTGGGAATGAGAAAGGAATAAAGAAAGGAAAAAAGTATGGATGGCATGGAACTATGTGCCATGACCATTGAGAAAGTGAAGTCATTCATTCAGAGACCAGAGAATTAGCCATTTCAAAATTATTTTCTGGTAATTATGTCTCTTCTTTCAAGACATGTTTTAATTATTTATCAGTTTGTATTTTAAAATGCATCTATCATTACTTTGTTATCTCAGAAAGAAAGGCCTGTGTTATCTTTATTCTCCATGTTCTGATTTACTATGCATTTTTGTTAAGTAGTTTGGTCACGGCTCAGATGTTACTGTGAAATCAGAAGGAGTAGAGAATTGTTCACTACACGTTTGAAACACTGTCATATCTTTTATATTAGGTAAATAGACACAGTTCCAAGAAGGGATCTATATTTATATTCTCATTCTTTTCAAGCTGATGTTTCATAAAGCATGTCCTGAGAGCCAAAAATGAACAAGAACGTCTTTTTAAAGAAGAAAGGATAAAGCAAGATAAAGACATCAAAGGCCTTGCCATTACATTTTATCCTGAAAGAAACAAGAAATTACTAGGAAGGATCAGAACATAACGGAGAACGAGGTGACTGTTAGAAATCTTACTGGGATTTTCAGAAGAGAGCAGGATATTTTCAGAAAGGAGAGCTATTTATCAAATGGATGATGGGTCTGTGTGATTTTCTAGTTAATGCAAACAAAAGATAACAATTTTCCTACACCAATTGGACACCTCACATTTAAAATTTCAAAAGGAAAAAAACTCCCGAAAATGCATAGAATGAAAATAGTGCCAAGTTTAGAAAACACTATCTTGTGAAGACATTTCTAAGATTTAATGTGAATGCACCAACTGCTGGTTTCACAAAGAACCCATATTAGCACCAACATCATCAGTAGATTGTTTCTTCTAAGGTTTCCCATAGTGCACAACACTAGAGAAGCATTTCATCTTAGTCAGTATGACTTCATTCATTCAAGTACTTGTAACGTCTAATCTTTGTGATACATTTTTCTAGGAATAAAGGGGTTTCATAGATACTCAAAATTATTATTTATCCCTAAAGGCATAAACAATAGCCTAAAGTAACCTTAACTAGCATTTTTATTAACGCTTGTGAAAGGATTGATTTAAATCCAATTGATGATTTATAATGAAAATTAAATTACCCTGTTGTTTTAGTTTCAGGAAATATATTATTCTAGTTACACACCTGATTTTTCCTACTTTGTGCAAAATGTCCACACTGGCTCTGCTCAGTGGTCTTGTATGTGTTTGGGAGAGACTGACGTCATTCAAGGTGGTAGGGTGAGGCCAGGCTCTCAAGTGGGGAGCCTACATTAGAAAACCTCTGCACTACTTACCAGATTTGTGATAGGAATAAATCCTGTGATCCCTCTCTGCCTTGACTTTTTATTCTATAAAGATGAAGATAATAAGGTTGATAAAAATATAAATAAATTAAATCAACAAGGACAGGGCTAATATTTTTATTAACTTGGTTATGGTGCCTTGCTGCTTGGTTAAGCACTAGGCTAGACTTGGTTATAGAGTAGTTACAGTAACAACATCTGTTGGTCTTCAGTAGATTGCTGTACCTAAAATGGGTTGGCTTCATCAATTAACTGCAAAATTTAAGAGCAAAAAGATTTTTTTACCTGGGGCCAAAAGATGAACCCTCAGGTTGGAAGGCACACAAACGATGACTAGACTAGGGCTGCTGCGTTCTCAAAGAAGTGTTGCGCTTAGTGATGTGTATGGAGTGCATAAAGTTTTGAAACCTTCATTTACTAGTGGGCATGACTCAGATTGAGAAGAAATGACTGTCAACATTCATTAATAACCAAACTTGAAGTATATGATGTAGAATCTAGAAGGATTGTAGACTGTGATACATGGAACTGAACGCCTACAGAAGCATGTCTTAGGAATTAGCCAAATGGACTGACTTATGTTGAACAATGACAGGTTTGCTTTGTCTTATATAATAAATTAAAAAAGATTGGTATCACATTCAAAAAGGCCATTTCTAGCTCTCTCAAGAAAAGTAATACTACTCAGCCCCAGTGGCGTAAGTGGGTTGAGTGCGGGACTGTGGCCCGTGGGCTTAACGGTTCAAATCCAAGTGGCGACTCTCAGGAGCAGCGGTGGCTAGCTCCCACAACCACCAGAGGGCAGTAATGCCCCACCAAAAAATTAAAAAAAAAAGAAAACTCATGCTGTTTGTGGTAGGATAATATCTGTTCACCTACTAGGATAATAATGCAGTTATTATTCAAATTTATACACCATCACTAAAATAGTTAAGAAGTTGAAGTATTTACCAACTTCTCCAGTCTGAAAATGATCAAATATGTACCCAAGATGCAACAATAATTTTGGGGAATTAGAGTGTGGAACTTGGAAGCAAATATGAAGGAATAGTAATTAGAAAATATGGCCTTGGTTAAAGAAATGAAGTTGGGATCTTCAGATGGGATTTTTCAAGACAAATAAGATGTTCATTAAGAACATACTTTTTAGCAACATAAACCATAACTATACACATGGATAAGAGCATATAGAATACAGTACGAAGGAGAACCTCAGTTTCGTCATCAAAACAAAGCCAGGGACGGAATGTGATCAATTGCTCACATGTAAGGTTAGGTTGTGAGCTGAACAAATACAGCTTTGATTATATTCAACCTAAATTACAGAACATCTCAAGAAGAGATATGAATCATTGAACATTAATGCCAGAATAGCTGATAAGCTGTGGAACCACGTCAAGAATATCTTAACACATGAAGAAATTGATAAATAAAAATTCAATAAAGAAAAAAGATCGAGGTAGATATCAGTAGGCTCCTCTGTCACCTATACATGGAACGACTTAAACAGAGCAAGGACATACTATGTGGTTTCCAAGCATGAAAGATGTGCTTCAGGAGTGTATTTACGTATGTATTTAATCGGTGCTGAGAACATAATCTGAAGCTGGATTCTGAGGAAATTTGAGACATCTGTGCTGAAGGAAGCCCTATTAATAATCTTTGCTCTATTTAAGTTCGTCCTTTGATTTTAATGCAGTGCAAAGGAAACAAAAACACAACTGGACCAATAGACAACATCATTACAACTGGAGAAATATTAAGCTTGCCAAGGGCTTCATCTTGCTTGGATCCACAGGGAACGTTCAGGGGAGCAGCAGCCAAGAAATCCAAGGACATTGTGTGGGACAAGCCTGCTGCACAAGACCTCTTTAAAAGGATTAAGAGCAAAAAAATATTACTTTGAAGAAGAATGTATACACGACCTAAGTCAGCATATTTTCAGTTGCCTTATATCCATGTGAAAGTTTGGCAATACACAAAGAAGACTGAAAGAAGAATTGATACATTTGAATGATAGTGTTGGCAAAGAATATTGAAAATATTGTGGACTGACAGAAGAACAACTGTTTTCAAATGACAGCCTGAATCAGATGATGAGACTTCTTCTCATCTACTTTGGAGTGCTTGTCAGAAGAGACTAATCCCTGGAAAATGATTTCATCTTTGTAAACCAGAGGATCAGAGAATACAAGAAAGACTCTCCTTGAAATGAATTGACACAGTGGCTACAACAATGGGCTTGAAAATAACAAAATTTGTGAGGACAATGTTTTGTTCCATTGTACATAGAGTCTCTGTGAGTCAGTAATGATTTTGCTGCATATCAATGAATAACAATGGTTTCAGCAGTTCATTGACAAAGGGATGCCAAAAATCCTGGCTGGATTCAGAAGAGGAGAACGATATCACTGCTGATGCCTTATGGATCATGGCTAAAAACAGAGAATAGCAGAAAGAGGTTTAATTGTGTTTCATCGACTGTGCAGAGACACTTGATTATGTGGACCAAAACAAACTATGGCTTGGAAAAGAATGAAATTCTAGATACTTCACTGTGCTCATTCAGAACCTGTACAGGGATCAACAGAGTTGTGGATAAAAGAATAGCTAAGAATAGATGCATTTTCTTATGGTGCTGGTGAAGAATATTAAAAGTACTATGAAGTGCTCAAAGTATAATCCAGTCTAATTTGAAAGAAGTACCGCCAGAATGTTCTGTATATACTTTGGACATATCAGGAGAGATCAGTCCCTGCAGAAGGACAGCATGCTTGGCAAAGGAGGGGGCAACCAAGACGTGAAGGCTCTTGACAGGCTGAGCTGGTGCAGTGGCTCAAGAATGGGATCAGACAGACCAATGGTGAGGATCGGGCCGGGCCTGGCAGGGTTTTGTTCTGTTATACAAAGCTGGAACAGACTTGATGGCACCTAACAGTTTTTCCTTTGGAGAATTTAGAGGCTTTCTTTCCCTGTAAAAATGTAGAGTCTTGGGAACTTTAAGTAGCTTTTGCACCTCTCAAATCTGGCCACCAAGAGTTGGGACCGATTTGGTGGCAATGGGTTAGGGTTGGCATATCTTTATTATCACCTCAACCAAAAGAGTAGTTGCAACAATGATTTCAACATATCAGTAATTGTGAAGCTGGTGTAGGACTAAGCAGTGTTTTATGTTAGTGAACGAAAGGTGACTATGTGTCAGACAGACTGGAGAGTACTTACAAAAACAAATGAAAAATTACACCAACCCCCTTGCTTTTTTGTTGATTTTGACCCAAAGCAACCTTTAGAGCCGGGTGTAGCTGCAGCACAGGGTCTCTGAGCTATTGATCTTTGCAGATTAAGGCTGCCACGTCTTTCTCCTGTACTTCCCATTAGTCACAATACATTTTCACATGCATTCAACAAAAGCTTGTATCCAGAACTAAGATAAACTGCATCAATGAACAGAACAGGCAAAAATATTTTATATAGTCCATATTATTAGTTATGACTTTATATGCTCTTTTACATGGCACGTTTGGATGACTTCAGCCTCACATGTGCAATTAACAAATTTAGAGATGCATATTGTATTTTTCATCAATGACAAAAATTGGGTAATCATATCAATCCTTACAGGTTTTCACCTAAAAAGACTCTCCCGCCTTTTAAAAGTATTGTCCCCTCCCTCTAAATCAATTTATCAATTGGACACTTGGGATATATGTACATAAAGAAAAGACATGTTTGTCCAACTGACCATAACATTAAGCAGCATTCAGTGGCCTGAAATAATTTTCAGAGGCAAAGTGATGCAAATGGGGAAAAATAGACTCACTTCCATAAGAAATAAATTATACAGAAATTAAGAAGTCTCAACGATGCTAAGGGGTTATTTTCATGCATCTTTTTTTCCTTTTCTGTTAACATAAAAATATGTGCTAAGAGTCTGTATAAATTAGAAGACATCTTCTCTACACAGTGAGTTCCTATGGCTGGGGCATGTTATTTTAGAAAAGGTTTTTTATAAAATGATGAAAGGTAATGTGAAGGTAAGCAGAGGATTTTTGTCCTTCATGAACGTATTTATGTCGCTTACTGGAGAGGTAGACTATTTAAATCCCTCAGTGGGCCTGAATATTAACCCGGGCATTAAAGTGATATTTTATTTCATTATCTATTACCATCATAATTAAATACATCCAAATGATGGCAGCCCTTGATTTGTACCTGCCAAATACCAGAAAATTGACCCTGACAAAACACAAAATATTCTATTTTGTTGTTTTACTATTTTGTTTATAATGAGACGAAAGGAGGGTATTTAACTAATTTGAGATGATAGAATGAACCTCACAAACTGTCTCGGAGTTGTGGTGCCATAGTGGGTACACCTTCAACTGCTAACCATAAGGTCACCACCATCCTCTCCTGGGGAGGAAAAGGGGACCTTCTACTCTTGTAAACAGTTACACTTTCAGAAACTAGTGGGGGACTTTCTCCCTGTCCGAAAGGTTGCTTTGAGTTGACATCAACTCAATAAGCATTTGGTTAGAATTTTATAAAATGCTGTTATCCATTTTTAAAAATTGAGTCTTCTGCCAACCACAACTGATTTCTATCTACAGTTATTTGTCAGGTAAGAAACAATAAATCAAAAAAAATTTAAAAAGAAACAATGAATCAACTGAAGAAGTAGCTGTGGCTTTGAGCAATGTTAATATCTTTAACATATAAAGTGGTGCATCGCTGGAAAGGTGTTCATGAAGGTTGACCTTTAGAGTGAATGGATGCAGCCTTAGTGTGTCTTTTCCAAAAATATCTTGCACCTTCATAGTGTGGTACAGTATCAAAGGCAGAGAAATCCCCATGATAGGGATTTCAATAATGAGTTGTCCTTGTGGATTATGGCTTCCAAATATTTCAATGTTAGCGTTGTAGTTTTTAAGTTGATTTTCTTTTCTAGTCAGATCTCTTAGATTGTGTCTGTTCATGCATAATATGTAACTGAATGTGGCAAAGCTTCTGTGGTAATCTGCCAGGCAATGTGATCCTAGGAATCCCATACTTCTTCGTGCAATTTTGCCCTCAGCAACCAGGAGGGTTTCCTGTTGTGTATGTGGTTGTTGCTGCATTGTTGATCCTCCATGTAGCTCAAAGGTTTTGATGAGATACAATTTTTTAAACTGCTTCTGCAGTAAGTGATCAAAAATATTACCCAAATATACAAATAACATGCATTTCAAGGCCTGCTCTGCCACATTCTCATATACTGAGACAAAGTGTGCTCCACGTCACCAACTGGAACTTTTCATACTTTAAATCATAAGAGAACAACTTGACCTCTGCAAGCTTTTGACTCAATGGAGGACAAAGGCATTGCAAAAAGACCGGCTAACTCAGCACTGAACTTCAGTCTTTAAACCCAGTGAAATAATTTCATGGAATAAACTGTAAGCTGGGAAAAAACTTGGATTCACCAAGGCAATCAAGAGAAGGAGGTCTAATGAAAACAGTAGATTCCAAGGAGATCTGATTGGCCACTTGAATCTAAGGTAGAAAGGTCAACTCATATGTTTCAGTGACTGGTTTTTGCAATTCCAGAGGTGTAATCTTAATAGATTTTCTATAAAGACACAGGACAATTATAAGGACTAATTTTGAACATGTAAGAACATAAAGACCAGTGGTGGTGAGGTTACTATCAGGAAGGCTGCATCAGGGATGTTTTCCATCATGACACCTCCCCTGTTCATTCTTTGAAGATAGTAAGGGCTATCCTTTGATAGCCTTACTTTGGGAAACCTAACTCTGTACATCCCACAGCCCTGATCTTGCCCTTTGAAACTTTTGTTTTGTTCCTGTTGTGAAGTGAATTTCTTAATCTGGCTTTTCTATCCATGTCTGTGGAACTCCCATGAAATGAGTGAGTGGGAGAATGCATATAAGATGCATTTAACACTAATAGACAGGAGGTTTTCAGTTGTACTACTTACCACCCCTCTCAGTTATAAAGATGAATTATTGCAGAAGCAGGGTCACAGAAAGAAAAATCTTAGGAATACCAAGTAAGTAGAACCAATCTCTCCCCCAAAAGCAGATTGGAGAGGGTGAGACAAGAAGTACCAGAGGCTGTGAGGTGAAAACAAGGGGTCAGAGCAAAGGAGCCAGGCCGAGGCAAGGAGATCATGAAACTGAACAGAGGAGCAGAATTGGGTCAAGGGACTCAGAGAGCTGAAAGATTGAGGAATAGAGAATTGGAAGCTATCTGAGGAGAGGTGCTGTAGTGGACTGACTCTATCTTTATGTTTTATGATCCCTGTTAACTTCCCTAATAAACTGCTATGATTGTGAATATTGCTTGTAAGTTCCGTGTGACTCTTTCAAAGGAGATTAAAATCTGCTATGCAGTAGAGTGTCATGGGATACAGTTCATGTAAGAATAGAATAAAGAGAATTGAGAGAGGAGACATGTCTAACCCATGGTTCACAGCACTAGGACTTGCACTGGTGTGTGTGTGTCTTAGGAGATATCTATATCTATATCCTCCATATGTCTATATACCATCAAAATCTTATACTCTCTCATTTTTAAAAGAGTAACTGCTAACAGTAAAACTTTTGGGTAAAAACCATTATAAGTTTTATGACAAATTGCAGTTTTTTTGAGATGATTAAAGAACATGGGTGTTGACCCAAGAGCTGTAATTATAATTTTGAAAGAATCTCCATAATAACAATGTAGAACTTATCCTTATCAGTATGATTGTAAATATTTAAACAACACCTGCACAGTATAACCAGAGCTCAACAAACAAAGTTGAACTATAGGTTTTTGTTAATTTTTACATAATTAATAAAGTAAATTTAAATGCAGTTATCTGATTAATTTGAGAAAATACATTCTGTATTCAGTTTATGAAATATGTATTTTTCCTGGAATGACAAAGAAGGAATTCTCTGAGGACAGTAATGTTAAATAACAGAACTCTGCATAGGTAGTGTGACATTTACTAGGAAAAAAATTAAATGTAGGACAAAAGTTGAGAAAAACAGTTACCAGTTGGCAAGGTAATACAAAGGCTGATAGAGTGGTTTAGAGGACAAAGTCTTTGTCTCTACTCCCTACAGGGAATCCCTTATGTTTTAAAATCTGTGTGTGATAGAAAGTCATTTGAATATTGCTTTATAATGTTTTCTAAATATTCCCTAAAGAATGTGTTTATTTTAATGAGTCTGCAAGATGTTTCAAGGAATATTTAGTGCCATGAGAAGTGACCATAATATGAATGGGAAAAGGGAAACAAAATTTCAAATACAGTACCATTGTGAATCTGTATATGAATTCAACAAATGAAGCAGGAGAAAAGTGCATTTTAGGAAATGCTGTACAAAGAGTTCTCTAGATTCTTAAATTACAATTCTCTGTGCACATATCTCTTTTCTAAATTCTTAAGATTGAACATTTATTATTTACATTCAGTGGATAATGGTCTCCTTACATTCTTGGCTATGTTTATTGAAAGATGTGCCTTGCTTGGACATTTGCATATATTATCTTAATATCACACACACACAAATTACCCTTGAATGTTGTATGACTTGCATAACTTCGATTTATATTATGAAATCGTGCTGTTGCTGATGCTGTCGTTGGGAGCCGTTGAGGGGGCTCTGACTCCTGGTGACCTGATGTACAGCAGAACATACTTCCACCTGGACCTGCACCAGTGACGCTCAGGTCTGAGACATCGTTGCATTGTGGAGTCAATCCTTCCTCTTTTACAATTCATGATGCCTTTCCCCAGGGACTGGGCTCTCCTAATAACATGTTCAAAGTATGTGAGACAGTCTCACCATCCTTGCCTCTAAAGGGCATTCTGGCTGTACTTCTTCCAAAACAAGGTTGGTTTTAGGCAGGCCCTAGTACTTTCAGTATTCTTCACCAACGCCATAGTTCAAATGAATCAAGCATTCTTCTGTCTTCCTACATCAATATCCAACTTTTAGGGGCAGATGAGGAGATCAAAAATACTGTAGCTTGAATCAGGTGCATCTTAGTCCTTGAAGTGATATCTTTACTTTTCTACACATTAAGGTAATCTTCCTCCATAGATGTACCTAGTGGAATGTGTTGTTTGATCTCCTGACAGCTGCTTCCATGAGTATTGTTTGTGGATCCAATCAAGACAAAATCATCAACAATTTCAACCTTTTCTCCATTTATCCTATTGGTCCAGTTGTGATGCTTTTCATCTTCGTTACATTGAGATATGGTCCACACTGAAGACTTCAATTCTTCATCTTCGGCAGCAAGTGCTTTAAGTCCTCTCAACTTTCCTCAAGCAAAGTTGTATATCACAATTTGAGAAGCTTCCCTCCCATCCTGATGCTGCATTCTTCTTCATATAATCCAGCTTCTCTGATTATTGTCTTAGTATACAGATGGAATAAGTATGGTGAGAAGATTCAACCCTGATACACACCCTTTTTGATTTTAAGCCATGCACTATTCCTTTTTCAAGTTCACACTACTGCCTCTTGATCTATGTATGGGTTCTACATGAGAATAATGAAGTGTTTGGCAATGTCCATTCTTCTCAAGGCTATCCAGTGTGTTATGGTCCACACAATTGAACAATGCCTTTGCATAGCCTACAAGACACAAGTAAGCCTCTTTCTGGTATTGCATTTGTGAGAAGTCTTAAATTATCCTGGTCAATGAAACCTGTGCTAATTTAGGAATTCTTTGCGCCTTTTCTGATTGTAATGTAATTGGTAAAGACATTACATTCATGGCCAATTTTAATGATAAGAGAAAAGCTATTTCTGTATTAGTTTATGTCATATTTAAAAGAATAACATGCTAAATATGTTTACATTCCAAAGAAAGAGATAGCTGGCCACTCAGAAACATGTGCTAAAATTAAAGATTTTTATGCTCTGATATACATATAATACAAATGGTGTTCTTATGCAGCATAAAATCATCTACCTTCAATAGGTAGCTGGAAAAAGTTTGAAATTCAGATTGCTTGCTTTTTGAAAATGTTAAAACACCCAATTATAGCTCGTTTTAATAAGTGAATTCTAGGAGCTGGCTAGAGATAATTTTTCCCCTGACAGCCAAGGTATTTATTCCTTGAGGCTCTGAGTACCATGTTTATGAGAGAATATAGAAGTTTACTGAAAAATAGCTTACAGGTGTGAAGTCTATGTGCTTTGCTGAACAATTCTTATATTTTAAGAGAAAATTATGCAGGCAGTGAATAGGAGTAGCTATAGAACTTTGAAACAAGAGAAACAGAGAGAGAAACTTATTATTGAGCAACTTGTGGATTTTATAGTAAATTTGCAATGGCACCAAATATATTTTTGACATTTTTATGATTCATATTTATTTATGAGATTTGGAGTACATAAAAACACATGTTTAAAACACACAATAGCCCATAGTCACATCATTGATATGTTTTAAATACTCTCTCGGGGTTAGGGATGAGAAATTGCATCCATTTTGAGTTCTAATGCAGTGTACGTTATGTGATTGGGTTTCCCTTAAAGAAAAGGTTAGTGTTATGGCATATTTCAAGTTTCAAAAGTAAGTAGAAATGACTGCAGATCATACTGCTACAATTAACATTTTAAATGATGCTAAAAACATTTCGTCCAACTGTTGTTGTCGGTAGATACTATCTAGTCCATTTCAATCTGTAGCAACTCTACATAGAATGAAATGAAGTACTCCTCCATGCTGCACCATCTTGTTGCTTCTCTGCATGAGCCCACTCTTGCAGCTGCTCTACCAGTTCATCTCATGGAGAATTTCCACCTCTACTTTCCCCAGAATGACAGCCTTCTCCAGGGACTGGTCTCTCCTGACCACATTTCCAAAGTACATTTCCAAAGTCTCACCATCTTTACCACAAAAGAGCACTCTGGCCATACTTATTCCAACCAAGACCGATTTGTTTTCCTTTACAAGTGCATGCTACTTGTGGTCAGCACCACGATTCAAACGCATCCATTCCACTTCAGTCCTCCTTTCAATGTACAACCTTCAAAGGCTTGTGAGGTAGTTGAAAATACGATGGCTTGGGGCGGGCTCTCGTTACTCCTCAAAGTCACATCCTTGTTTCCCAATGTTCTAAAGAGGTCTTGCGTAGCAGGTTTACCCAGAGCACCACGTTTTATCTCTTGGTTGCTGCTTCCATGAATGTTGATTGTGGATCCAAGCAATACAAAATCCTCCACAAGTTCACTATCATCTCCATTCATCATGATGTCGCCTCTCAATCCAGTTATATCGATTTTTGATTTTCTTTACATTAAGTCTTCATCCATCCTGAAGGCAGCAATCCTGTATCTTCATCAGCAAGTACTTCAAGTTCCTTTCACTTTCAGAAATCATCGTTGTGTCACCTGCATGTCACAGGCTATTAATAAGCTTTCCTCCCAAACTGAAGTCACATCCTTTTTCAAATAACCCAGTTTCTCTGGTTATTTGCTCACCAAACTTCCTTAGCAACTATGTGGACAGGATGCAACTCTGCTTCAGACCTTTGCTGATCTTAAACCATGCCCTATTCCCATGCTCTGTGTGAACAACTTGGTCCACATACAAGTTCCCCGTGCACAGAATGAAGTGTTCTGCATTCCCTTTTTCTTTCAAGTCTGTCCATAATTTGTTGTGATCCACTCAGTGGAATGCCTTGCATAATCAATAAAACACAAGTCAACAACTCTCTGGCATTCTCTGCTTTGGGCCATCATTCCCGTGACATCAGCAATAATAGATCTCATGTTCCACGTCCTCATCTGAATCAGGCCTGAACATGTAGCAGAACCCTGTCAAAGTCCTGCTGCAACCGCTGTTGGATGATCTTCAGCAAAATTGTATTTGTATTTGATATTAGTAATATTGTTCTAGAGGTGGAGCATTCTGTGGCATCATCTCTCTTTGGAATGGGCACATATATGGATCTTTCCCAGTCAGTCAAATTTCCTAGAATAGATGCCTGAGTGCTTCCAGGGATTCACCAGCTTGTTGAAACATCTCAGTTGGTATTCAGTCAATTCCTGGAGTCTTGTTTTTGGCTACGTGCCACTTGGATGGTCCTTCTACACCATTGGTTTTTGCTCATGTGCTACCTCCTGGAATGTACAAGTCAGTTGTTGACAGGTCTGTTTTGATTCAGTGACTTGGTACATTCATTCCTTCTTCTTTTGATGTTTCCTGACCATTCAATCAGGAGAGGGTGAAGAACAGAACATATATGTTGGTCTTTCCGTGTTGTGTGACAATTTCGTTATGGTCTATTCTGTCAGCTTTATTTTTACTTAGTGCATAAAATGGTGATACCACTGCCTATTTCATAGAGGATCAAATGATATGTATAAAGAATGAAATAGACTGTATAAAGCACACAGAAAAGTACCTAGCTGGCAGTTTATATTCAACTGGTATTGTATACAATGTCTCTGTATTTTCTTTTTAATGATGGGTGTAATCTGAGGTCCATAGACTTCTTGAGAATAATGGGTGCCCTTTTAAGGGTCAGAGAACTTTCTACATTTCTGCAAACTTTTTTAAGTGCTTATTTCTGGAAAGGATATGCAATTTGTACTAGATTAAAGACCTTTGTATTAAATGTCTAAATTACACAAGTATAAATACTAAACTCTTCATTTTATAGTCAATTTATCTTAGTATGTTATTATATAATAATTTAATTGTAGGTAGCTCAATATGACTAAATGAGTTCAAATTATGTCTTGCAACAGGCCTGCTTTGGGTGTCAAATTGCAAAAGAAACCAATTCAAAGTGGAATATGTATTATATGTGTATATCTACACACACACATACATATATAAGATATCAATAAAATATAATTTCTCCCAGTTGTGTTTAGTGTGAATTGGATTAGTTGATTATGTTGGTATCATACAAGATAAGATGTTTGCTATGGTTGTGACAACAATGAAAATCTTCACTATTGTATAAGTGCCATAGGTTTCTTTTGGTGCGTGAAGGCAACTAGGATCTGATGTATAGATTCTGAGAGATTGTCAAGAACTGGTAGATAATCAGATATAACTAAAACCTAATACCCAAATTAGTAGTTCTCAGCCTTGTTTGCACATTAGGATCACCTGGGTGACTTTAACAATTCCCAAATGCAAAAAGTTCGACCTCGTTCAATTAAGCTAGAATCTATTTTTTGTTTTTTCAAACCTCTCAGGTTAGGACAATGTGCTGTCAACATGGCGCCAGTTCCCCAATTTGTACGGCTAAAGGAAGAACACAGATGTGGACTATAGAATCTGGGGTCTTCCTTTTAAGACAGATGGCTGTGTCTACTTTTAGATACAAGCCAGCTTTGCCCCTTTCCTGAGTCAGATTGTCTAAGGGGCTCAGGCCTACAAGAAAAGCACAGGGTAAGGGTTCAGTAAAGGGTTCAGATCAGCCCAGTAGGTAGGGGTGCTTATGCAGAGCAGCCACCACAAAATCAGGATGTTTTCCTACTTGAGAACTGAACAATCACAATTCCATGCTGCATTTTGCGGGACAGCAAGTCACCGCTGAAAGCAATCAATTAAATATACATTGTCCTGCGTCCTCCTCAAGAATGTTAATTCTTTTAGAAGAATGTCAGGTGGAAGGTTCACAGCACAAGCTCTCACGGTTAATTAGCAGTCCGCATCGTTTCAGGAAATCAAACAGGGAGGAGCAGCTCCCCGGATGTGTAGTTCACAGGGGCAGTAATCTGTGTCCCTTTCATTAGACTTGGTTGCTAACAACATCATCTAAAGGTAACACAATTTTATAATTTTCCTTATTTTCCATTTGGTTGCTAAGTGATTTAACTCCAAAAATCTCATTTCTGTTTAAAAAGAGCATGAGATGAAATGCTTATATCAGAGCTTTAAAATTTCTAGCATGTGGTTATAATGATCTCTTGACACTGATGTGACACCATGAAACCACCTGACTGCTTTGTGGTATGTGCTCAGACCACACTGGTGTACTCTGCTAAGTGAAGAACCCCTGCTTGCAAATAGCAAAGAACGCATGCTATTTATGTGGCCCTCTCAATAAAATAAGTTCTACTCTAAGGGAGTCAGATTAGTTGATAGGTCTTTAAAAATCTTTTAAAACATTTCTTCTGGTGTCTTTACTTTATGAACAAATTTGGTTGTCATATTTTAAGAGGCCATTATGCTTTTTGTTTTGTTATGGAAGCTTTAAAGATAAATCTTTTCTCCATAAACATTTATGGCACTCTGGGAAGAGTGTGATGATCTTCAATCTTATTTACTAGTGTCATATAATTGAGGTGTAGGACTGGGATATGCCGTGAACTCTTCTGCATTTCGTTCTCTCTGTGTGTTTGAGGGGCAGCTCAGTGCAGGTGGAGTAGTGATTCTTCTTATTTTCCTCCATGTAGATATGGGTGTAAGTAGTTTTTGAAAAAAAAAAAAGGATTACTTAAATTTGGCTTGTTATCATTTTCCCAGTTGGGGTCACAGAGAATGCTGGCTTGATCCTTATGGGGTTATTTATTGTTCCTGTAAAAAAAAATTTCTCTTTCTAAAGTGGAGAAAATACCTGCTGAGCTAAGAATGGTAGTAAAGAGAGTGCTTGTCAAACATTTATGTGACTTCAGAAATAAGTCAACCTTGATAAATAGCCTTTCCCTACAAGTACTCTAAAGCTTATCTGGTACCAAACTTTCCCAAATCCATGGATTCTTCCTCAAGCTTTTGTACTCTCATTCAACTATGAAAATTAACTAGACTTGGTTCTTGGCAAAATATTGCAGTGAGCGGTTTAGATATCTACCATACCTTTTTGTACTGGTCTATAGTATGCCTATGTATCTCATCTTCAATCAACACATTTCACATGTGCCCAAACCAGCCCCATCGTCACTTCTTTTTACAATGAGTGCTTCGATTTTACTCCAAACCAATGAAATCAAGAACTCTTAGGATGTGGCTTGGAGGGTGCTTTGGGTTTAGCCACTCCCTAGTCAATTAAAATGTTCAGCCTAGACTAAGTAATGTTATCTTAAACTAACAACTGTGGATTCCTAATGGCTTAATTCTAGAAAGTCTGCAAATGGGTAAAAAAAAAACTTTGAACACCAGAAATTCTTTTTTTTTTTTTTTTTTTTAGGCTTCACTGCCCTCAGATGGTGGGAGTAGGAGGCCCAGCCTTTGCTCCGTGGAGCTGGAATCGAACCTCCATCCCAGTGGGCCGCAGTCCCGCGCACAACCACTACGCCACTGGGGCTCAGCCTCAGAAATTCTTATAGGCTATTTATGAGCTCAGAAATGATGACAGGACATTGGTTAATTAGTCTGAGGTATAAAAGAAATAAAGGAAATGCTGGTATTTTCCACTATTATAAAAAATCAGAGTCTCATAGCCTGTATTTTTTATTAATATCAGATAATAAGTTTCCTATGATCATCTACCATATAGTAAAACAGTTGTTATTCTCCTATGTTGGATAACACATTGCCCATCAGCAAGAGACTATGGCTAGCATTGGAAAGAATGAGAATTTCAAAACCCTTGACCATGTTCAGTAAAACCTGTACCCAAAACAGAGGCTCACCCAAATCACTGCAGTTGTGTTGATTCTAATGCATGGTGATGCTGTTGGACTTAGTGCAACTTCCCTTGTGGATTTCTGAGAAGGCAAGTCTTTATGAGGAGAAAGTGGTGGGTTCAAACTGGCGAATCTGTGGTCAACAGCCGGCATGTAACCCTGTGCCACCAAATCTCCTTTGTAGACTGCACAGAACAAGGGAGTAGTGGGTGATTTAAAGGAGGAAAGTTGTGTATCTGGATTGTATCCTCTTACCATACTTTTCCAATTGTATGCTGAGCAAATAGTCTGAGATGCTGGACAAAGTGAAGAAAATCCTGTGAGATTCTGGACTATACAATAAGCATCACCATTGGGGGAAGGTTTATTAGCATGCTTTGATACTCAGATGACAAAACCATGTTTGCTGAAATTGAGATGAACTGGAAGCACTTGGTGGTGAAGATTAAGGATTGCTGCCTACAGTATGGGTGATGGCTCAAGGTACAGGAAACCAAGATCTCCACAAAGGAACAATAGAAAGCAGCATGATAAGAGAAGGAAAGATTGAGACACTCAGGATTTCACCTGTCTTCGATCTACAATGAATGTTCAAGGAAGCAGCAGTCACGAAATTAAAATATCTATTGCACCGCACAAGTTTTTTGAAGTATTGAAGAGCAAGGATAACATGTGGAAGACTGAAAGGCACAGGACCCAATTGACAGTATTTCAATTGCCTCATATGGTTGTGAAATAAGGAAGAATGAATAAGGAAATAATGAATAAGGAAGACCGAGGCAGAATTGGTGCATTTGAATTATAGTCTTGGCAATAGTGATAAAAATATCAAGACTTTGCAGAAGAGAAAACAGATCTTTTTGTAAGAAGTACAGCTAAAATGTCAACTAAAGTGAGGATGGTGGGATTTCATTTAAAATACTTTGACATGTTTTCAAGAGAGATCTGTCCCTAGAAAATGACCTCATGCTGAGTGATGCGGAGGAGCCTTGAGAACGGGGAAGAACCCAAGGGGATAGATGTACAGAGACCAGCAGCGATGGGCTCTACCATAACTCTGATGGTGAGGATAGCACCAGACCGGAGAAGGTTTCATTAGGTTTGTACATAGAGTCTCTATGAATTGGCACTGATTCAATGGCACCTAAAATATTGAAAAGCAATGTCTACAAATACGTGACTGGCTTCCTAAAGTTTTGGAGAATGGGGCGAACTCCAACATTATTTTGACATTTTGTCTCAGTGAATCTCTGCTCCTGCAAAAATTTGCAATGACCTCAGCTATAGTAGCATTATCTGTTCTCCTCAAACATCTTTTAACTTAGAAAATTGCTGCTTGCCTGAAGTTAGGTGCCATTCAGAATAATGAAAAAGGATGCTGTCAAAATTATAAGAATGCTATGTCCAAGAGCCATAGACTCCTAAAATTCAAACCCATGATCCCTGAAAATTTTAAATTATTTTGATATTGGTCCAACTATATGCGGTAAAGATAGAAATGAGTTTTGGGAGTAAAGTTGTGTGTGATAAAGATGAAATGGTTATTTTTAGTTTCAGTTTGGGGTACTGTTGAACTTGCATCCATAGCAGTGGCATCACAAGGGGAGAGATTTGCACAATTCTTTTTAAGGTATTTAAATCATTGAATTGTACAGTATGTGCATTCTATGTCAACACAATTTATGATCTCTTTTTACATGTATTTAGAGAATCTGTGCTCTTACCTTAATGAAATCCTGGCAAATTCAAGATATTTCTTGTTGCTAATGTTGTTCTCCAGTACCATTGACCTAATTCTCAGGTTGAGTTAGTATAAGTCTCCCTCCACAGAATAACCGGCATATTGAAGATTGTCCCCTTCTTCTCAACAGGGAGGGCCAGCTTCTGGCAGCTCTATGATTTACAAAGTTAGAGGCATTGTTGTTCGTAGGTGTCCGCAAGTCAATTCCAACTCATGCTGACTCTGTACAATAGAAGGAAACACTTTTTGGTCCTGTGCCGTCTCACCAAACCCAAACCTCCAATCACTGCCGTTGAGTTGATCGCGACTCATGGTGGCCCTGTAGGACAGAGTGGGACTACGACTACTCCTTTAGATTGCTAAGACTGTGATTCTATGTAGCGTAGAGAGTCTCATCTTTCTCCCTCAGAGTGGCTGCTGGTTTTGCAGTTGCCATTGCAATTCACAGACCAGGGCATAGCCATGCATCCCTGGGGGCTCCCTGTGCCATCCACATGTTTGTTTGTTATTTGAGCCAGTTGTTGCAGCTGGTGTCTCAATTGATCTTGTCCAGGACTTCCCCCATTTTTGCTGCCCATGCACTTTCCCAAGCACGATGTGTTTTATTATGGGAACTTGCCTCCACTGACAACATGTCCAAAATAGGTGAGACAAAGCCTCACTAGCCTTGCCTCTAAGGAACATTCTGGCTGTACTTCTTCCAAGTCAGATTTGTTTGTTCTTTTGGCAGTCCACGATAATTTTCATATTCTTCACCTGTACCATAGTTTAAAGGCACCAATTCTTCTATGGTTTGCCTAATTCAATGTTCAGCTTTATCATGCCCAAGAGGCAATTGAAACTGCTATGGTATAGACCATGTACCTTTGTCCTGGAAGTACCCTGATGACTTTTCTACACTTTAAAAAAGTATTTTTATCAAGTCTGCCCAATGCAGTGTGTGGTTTATATCTTGACCATTGCTTCCATGAGCATTGATTGTGGGTTCAGGCAAACTGAATTCTTTGGCAACTTCAATCTTTTCTTTTTCAAAGAGGACAATGCTTGAAGTGCAATGCTCTCTGTGATTAGATAGTATCTATTCACACATAAAGAAGTACACGTCATAAAAAATATTATTAAAAGTCATATACCAATCATTAAAGCTAGTAATGAAGAAATTGAACTGTATCAATATCTCCTGTCTGAAATAGAAGAAAGATGCACTAAAAAGCACTGATGATTATTTACAAGTGGAATGCAAAAGAGGGAAACAAAAAGGAAGAAGCAGTCATTGGAAAATATGTCCTTAGTGATAAAAATTAAGCTGTGGAGATCATATGATAGAACTTTGGATTCAAGGCATAAGAACAATGACTACACGAGATTAAGTCAACAAGTACTATTATTTGCATGTAATTTATATACTTCCATGCTTACTTCAAATAAAAATGTGTTTTTAAATGTAGTAATACTCTTGTCTCAGCCTCAATAGAGGGCCTTTAAAAAGGGGAAAGAGTGGTGGTGGTGGAATCTAATCCAAATATGGGTGTCCAAGAGAATATGCTGGACCATTAACTTTAAGTCAGAGAAAGTCTGTTCAGAAGGAACAAAATGACCACATACACCACACTTGAGCTCATATTGCTACACAAAGAAAAAGGAAAAGTCATCTCCAAATCAGCCCAAGGCCAATTACCATAAGGCAGAGGTCAGACACGTCTCCATCCTTCATCTTTCCTTTCCCAGTTCTGCACCAACCATTCCCCACTGAGCACTCAGCCTCTTGGCTAGGTTCAATAATCCATTGCAATGACCACACAGAACTAACAGCCAACTTTCACAACTATGGGGTTGAATTAGGTAAATTAGAAGATCACCACATATTAGGGATCACAAAAAGGGATTACATAAAAAAGGGATTACATTAGGGATCACATAAAACATTAAGGATATAAGATTTTTTTCCATAGTAGTCACTTTGCTCAGCCAGCAGCTAACTCTCCCTTTAGTCCTCAGCCTCTAAACCACACCTCCCTTTGTCTTCTGGTCCCTGTGGGCCAGAAAGCCTGCCGGACTCTCTGCCTCACAGTAGCACAGCCTCAATGCTGCCTGTCTGCTCTGCTTCCTGGGCTCCTTACCTTAGCCTTTGATCTCACTGTGGTCTGCCCTCTACTAACTCCCCCACTTTCATCAGGGAAAGATCTTTAATGTATTCTGTTAGTGGTTCTTCTTATTCCTTGATAATTCTGAAAATTCTTTAGTTTTATTCTAGACTTTACACATAGAGAGTGCTTGCCTGAGAATTTCCTTTGTGTTCCAATGCATGCATAAGAAATTAATTGAAAGGCGCATAATGTCTATGCAGAAGAAACAGCATGAGATTAAAAAAAAAGACCTGAGTTAGGAAGGAACATGATTCTGAATTGCATGAAAATCAGTCTGTGGGGTCTACAGGATAGTGATGAGTGAGTGAACTGATAAATTCAAGATCAGATGATCCAGGCCCTAAAAACTATATGGAAAATTTATAATAAGAGCCAAGAGCCTGTAGGTCTGTCCAATATTGGCATTCAACTTGTTAGTAGAAATTGAACTATTAACCAACTCTCTCTGCATCCTTAAAATACCACTACTTCTGCAAGTAGCAGGCTACAGTAAAGATAAAATTGCCATTTTGGAATAGGTAGCTACATGGCAGAGAGTTTGGTTTGGTTTTTGGAACTTCATTTATTGGGCATTGCAGACATTTTGGGACTCTGGGCCAATACTATAGCCAAGATCTACCATTAATCTGTTCTGCAGTTAGAGTGCTTCTCACTCCTTGGAAACTCAGCTTTTGTTTACTATGTATTTTGACTAAATCATATTGTATTTTCCCCAGTAAAATGTAGTTTGTGTTGGCTAATTGTTTCTATGGGGACAGAGTTGGCATTATACTCTATAACACTTTATTTAGCTAAAGAGCTGGTTTAAGTATTTGGAATATAGGAACTCTAATAATGCAACAAGATATTTCAAATGACTGATAGATTTTGTTCTTACTGATTTGGTCCTGATTTTTATCATTGACAAGATGCAAGTACTTGTAAAAAAATAAGCATGTAGTAATGCAGAAATGTACAATTATATTATTTTTCTATTCTTACTGTATAGCCTTAATGATCTCTATTTTATCTCTCTGGTTCTAATATTCACTGCAGTGGTTATACAGAAGTCAAACAATATTCTAAATTAAAGGATTTATTAAAGATTTTAATAAGTTGTAATGCCAGTGAGAAATTCTCCAGGTGGAGTTGCTTATCAAGATGAGTTACAAAGTTCTTTCAGGCTTGGTAACAAATGTCCAAAGGGGTATGCCACGTTGTTGTGAGCTCCAACTCAAAGACTTTCAGTTAAGTTCTGTGAGTCAGCAAATCCGATTTCTTGAATTAAGTGCCTAGAGACTCCTTACTGCAGTCAGCTAACCCAAAGGCACTTAACTCCACTTTCACAGGTCAGCAAGCTCAACTCCCCAATTCAGTGCCCCCTTGGTAAGCCAGTCTCATGCACAGAAACATCCATCTTTACTGGCTCAGTGGGTTGAGAAATCCATAACTCTGTTCCATGCTCTGAGTCTTGGTTCAGCTGCTCTCCTCTGATGTTACAGATTCTTTTGTAACCAGGAGTTCGCACAGGATCTTGGGTATATAGGATGGGTTCCACTTTTGGCTGTTGCTAGTAATGAAATCCCTCCTTCTGCTTTCTGGGAGGCTGATATAGTTGCAGAATGGCATTCCTTGGAATCCCGATCACAATCACTCACAGATAAAAGCCTATCAGTATCTCCCCTCACCCTCTTCCTAAACCTGTACAGGAAAAGGTTGTTTAGCAAGAGTGAAAAATTTGGCTAGGAAAGCCACATCAAATAATTCACTGCCACCGCATTCCTCCAGTAGATGTATCATAAAAACGTTGTCACTTCCTACCCCAGAAAACATCCCATTTGTTTTCATCAGTGAAGTGATATATTAGAATCACATTAAGCCCCTCACTGAATTTTGGAAGAAAATGTGAAATGTAGTAGGCAGAGGGCTATTGAGGATACTTCAGTCTAGGCTAGCAATTCTTGTTATGTATAGAGTGAAAGCTGAGGAATGAGCAAAGGCACATGATATGCATGCATACGGCACAACTGAAAATACCATGTGTTGACCTCCATGGGTATTGAGTATGGGTTCAAGTAAAATGAAATCCTTGTAACTTCAACATTTCCTCATCTTGTCATAGTGTTCCTTGCTAGCCTTGTTGCAATAACAGATGAAAAAAAAAGTAAATGCTGTCACCATCACATAAAGGAGAAAGTCTGAGTAAATGGTGGGAAACTACAATAATACCCCAAACCCATTGCCATCAAGTCACATTGGACTCAAAGTGACTTTAGAAGAAAAAATATATAACTACTCCACAGGGTTCTCAATGCTGAGCAAATAATCAGAGAAGCTGGGTTGGATGAAGAAAAATGTGAACCAGGATTGAAGGAAGGTTTATTTATTAACAACCTTCAGTATGCAAATAACACACCTTCATTTGTGGAAAGCGAGGAGATCTTGAAACACATACTGGTGAAGACCAAGGATTACAGCCTTCCTTAGGGATTGCAATTCAATGTAAAGAAGATAAAAATCCTCACAACTGGGCCAGTGGGTGACATCATGATAAATGAAGAAAATATTGAAATTATCATGGAGTTCATCTTGCTTAGATTCACAGTCAGTGCTCATGGAAGCAGCAGTCAAGAGATCAACTAACATCTTACATTGGATATAGTTGTTGCACAAACATTTTCAAGTGTTTACAATCAAGGTTATTTTGAGGACAAAAGTGCCTGACACAAGCCACAATATTTTCTGTTGCCTCATATGCGTGCCAAAACTGAACATTGAATATGGGTGAACAAAGAATTGATGCATTTGAATTACAGTGTTGGCAAATAAAATTGAAAGTACCATGGACTGTCAACAGAACAAACAAATATGTCTTGAAAGTGGTTCCCCCAGGATGCTTCTTAGAAGCAAGGATGGAGAGACTTCATTCCACATAGGTTTGACATGTTCTCAGATGAGACCAATCCTTAGAGAAGGACATCATGCCTAGTAAAGTAGCATGGCAGTGGAAAAGAGGAAAACCTTCATTAAAATGGGTCAACATGGTGGTTGCATGGATGGGCTCAAATAGAGCAATTATGAGACTCACACAAGACTGGGCAGTGTTTGATTCTGTTGTGCCCAGGGCCACTGTGAGTCAGAAGCCACTTGATGGCCCTTCACAGCAGCAGCAACAGCAATGCAGTTTTCAAGGCAATAAATCTTTATGGAAGTAGATTGTCATATTTTTCTCCCACAGAACTGTCGATTAGTAGTCAATCACTTAAACATTGCACCAAAAAGACTCATTGCTCATTGTGACAAAGAAAGAAAACACCATCCATAACTACCACGACGAACGGAAGAAACTGGTAAATTTGTCCTTGCTCTTTCTCAGCCTCCAGTCTGTGCATAGCAACAGCAATCTGTGCAGATAAATCTCAGCTCTTTGGTTGCTTTTGTACTATGGGGTTAGCAAAGAATATTGAATATACCATGGTCTGTGAGAAGAAAGAATATGTTTATCTTTGAAGGAGTTGAGCTAGCATGCTCCTTTGAGACTTCACCTTCCAACCTTTGGACATATTTCCAGGACAGATCAGTCCCAGAAGAAGGACATGGTACTTGGAAAAGCACAAGGCCCGCGGAAAGAGGGCTATATTCCAAGAGCTGGATCGCCACAGCCATTGCAATAATGGGCTCAGGGATTGCACAGATCATGAGCAGGGAGCAGGACTGGGCCATTGTACTTAATTCTGTCATACATAGTAGAATCTTCACAAGTTGGGACCATCTCAATGATGCATGGTAACAGGAACAGTATATTTACTCATTGTACCTTTTTATTTAGAATTTTGAAATGAACACAGTATTGTGTTTAGCTCCGGATCTTCCACATGCCTATCTGTTTATTCATTCATACATTGATTTGCTCATTCAGTGCAGGGGTGGGGACGCAGGGCACATGAGGAGAGAGGCTGGAGGAGGGGAAGGCCTCTGGGGAGCCTGCGTAGTTATTCTTCCACCCAGCCCTGCATCTGCCCACCAGGGCCATCCCCTTCTCTGGGGTCCTGTCATAACTGCCCCCTCATCCCGGGGACCCCAGGGAGGGCCCAGATGAACCAAGGCATCTGAAAGAGCCCTGAGTAGGTGGGGAAGGCCTTGCCCAGCCCCTGGCTCAGGCTCCAAGCTTCAGGCACCTGGGGTGGGCATTGACCTGTGTGTGTATAAAGGAGCAGCAGGACCAGGCTGGAGCTGCAGCCCTGCTCTCCTCCTGAGCATTAGGCAAGGCCGTGTACTATGTGCCCCCACTTTGCAAACGAGGTGGGGCCCTCAGAGGTGTGTGTGTGTGTGTGTGGGTGTGTGACTGGGTCTGGGGTGGGGAGGACTTTGTCTCCAGCCATCAACTCTCATATTCTTGGCCTTACAACCAGCTGACCCTTTGTCGGCCCAGCATCTTTCCTAGCCACTGGGTCTAAGTAACCCCTTGTTTCCTCCTCCTTCATTCCCTGGGACCACCTGCCCCTTCTCCGCTTAGTAGATCTTTGTGGGCCAGTGGAGTAGGGGAGAGTTGCCCTCTCATTCCCACCCTGTCCTTGTGCCACAGCCCCCTGCTGAGCCAGCAGCTTTCCTCTTCAGGAGCAGCCTCCCCTCCCCCCTCCCCCCTCTCCCCAGACATCTTTCTGTGCCAAGTCTCCTGGGTCATCTTCCAGCAGAGCCCACCAGCTTCTGCTGCGGTCTTAGTCAGGGCTAAGTGAAGAAAACACTCATAAGCCAAGGGTCTCACTGTTCTGTAGGAAAAAGGTGAACAATGGACCTCTGACACTGGATGAGCCAATAAACCGAACTCTGGCACCTAAGAGAGAGAGAGAGAGAGAGAGAGAGAGAGAAATGATAAAAGTAAGAGATGCATTGTGGTGAACTCTGGAAAAAACCAGGGAGGAACTTCTCTTTTTCAAAGTATGCATTTAATCCATCCGGCAATTTGTGTTGACTTGCGACAACACAAGTGAAATGCTATATACCAGGAGAGCTCATTAGTGACTCAGAGTCCAAAGTTTTTATTGTGGACTGCTATTTTATAAGCCTCGACTTAACCTGTACAAATGCGCCAGACACTGAATGTAGCTGATATTTACCATAAGTCAATTGTGTTCATACAGTTTAGAGACAGGGAACTGCTCCTCATTTAAGGAATAGTAGAAATCTGCTTGAAGTGTTACCAGATGCCCATCAAAGACCAATCTTGCATGCAGGACCTTCTAAGGAGAACAGTCTCAGGCTTGCTATGTTAACTCTATTCTGTATCCTGGCAGTAACAGAATCTGTAGCTAATCCCTTATTTTGTTTCCAAGTTCTGTGTACCATTGCACTTTATGCAATACCTTCTGAAACAATCTATCATCTCTATTAGTGTGGCTGTCCTTTGATTTATACATCGCTGCCCCAGACTCCTGACCTATGCCTTTGGGATCATCGTATTTCTCACTGTGTTACAAGCATTGTTCTTGTTGCAGTACACATTTTGCTCTGAGCTTCAGTGTTGTGAAATTCTATCATTTTCTCTTATTTCTTTTAAATTCTTCTCTAGTCACTACATATAGATTTTATGCCACACCTAAATTACTGTAAAGGTTAATGGGAAAAATGCTATCTTTTACTTTAAAATGTTCCTTTATAATATGTTGGAATTTACCTTAACAACTCACAAATTTACCTGGTGTCTACATGATTTCTGAGTGGATTTAAAAGATCCTTTAATGGGAAATTGTAGAACTTATTGAAAGTCCTCAAAGATTTACTATTAAATGATTATAAGGAGGTGATCTATTTTCAATAACAGTTTAACTTGTAGAGAAATTTAGGCAGATTTCTTACTGGATCTATATTGTCATAACTGAATGTTGGCCTGTCTAGATTAATAGAAATTACTAAGTAAGTGTAATGATAAGAATTATAGACTTAGGGCTTGCTTTCTTTTGTTATAAAAATATAGACAATATTCTATCGAGTTATCTTTCTATCATCATTTATATGTTACTTTTCCTCTTGTATTAGTTCATAACCATTTACAAGCAGTTCTTACCTAACCATTTTCCTAGAAATTGATCCTATCCTCTAATTCTTTCCTGGACTACTTGTGTCTCATGAATCAGCAACAGTGAGGTCATCTGAGAGAGTATTGGAAAGAAAATTCTCATTGACAACCCCAGAAGACAGAATTAGGATTGGCATTTTAATAAGATTTGTAGTTGATTGAAACATGCATTGAAGTTTGGAAGACAGCTGCTGCTTTAAATGCTGCCATTACCTTCCCCCTTCATGATCCATATTAATCTGGGCTCCTCCCTGCTACACAGCTCTATGTGCTTGGTAACACTAGTAGCTCAAGTCTGGTAGATTTTAAAAGTCTGTGAACTAATGAATTAATTACACCCAGATTTTACTAGTCCTAATCATAATGAAGAAGTCCCTACAGTGCCTTCATCCAGGAGTCCCAATGCAGCATCAGCTATTAACCAATATGTTGTTTCTAGAAGAAGGATGGTGACTCCTTTCCCTCAACTCCTTGTCCCAGTTGAGGATGATGTTCTCGAATGTTCCAAGTAGCTCTCTGCAAGCCCCTCAGCAGTCCTACGACTTGTCCTCACCACTGTGTTTCTGGGTCGAGGCCGCTTGCTTGAATTCGTGGTTTGTCTACAATGACAAATTCTCTCTTTTGGTGTCTCTTTTCTCTCCGTAGTAGTCTTCATCAATAGCTGTTTGGGCTAGGAGCACTGAGGGCCCACGGCCTTTGGCATTTAATCTTTCTCTTGGCTCTCGATTCAAGGAATCATTTACTTCTTTTTTCTCTTCCCTAATGTCAGCATTGGGCCACCTCCTGCATGATTGATTATTTTTACTCATTTCCAGATTAATTATTTCATTTCGAAATATTTATTTAATTACTTTAGTTCCAGCCATGCCTTTCCTTCTTTAGTTGATTCGGCTTAGGGAACTCCAAATATGAATTGTGGGTGTCAACTCTCTGGGATGCCTTTCCCTCTTGGTTTTGAGGATGGTCCCTTCCCTGAGATCCTTGGAGACTTTCCTGTATCAGAACACCTATATTTTTTCCACACTTCTCCATTTACCTCATCTTTTTAATATCGCCAAATATATTGACTCAAAACACCCATTACACTAGTTGTGACTCATTAACATAACAGAGATAGCTCAGTCCCAAATGAGATTATCAGCAGTCATAGAGGTTAGAATTTACATATTTTGGGGGAACTCAACTCAGAATAATTACCCTTCCAATTAAAATGAAAGTTACTCAAAGGATATTGATCAAAATAGAAATAAAATTTCATATGAATTATAATTTAGACTCTGATTTTATTCAGGGTTTTCTAGAAATAAATTAACATGAGTTTGAGTTGCATATTGAACAAATTTATTTATTAAAAGGAAATTTATACTAATTGGCTAGATTTATACTGGACAGAATATTCTGTTTGGTCATGTGAATTCTATTTCTAAGATAAGTAGTTTTGTTTTCCTTGAAGACTGTAATAATAAGAAAGTATAATAAGAATAAGAAATAATAAGAAAGTAATAATATTAAAACAACTAAAAGAATAGATGGGCCTGATTATGACCCCTGTGAGACTAGACTGATGTGTTCTCTACATATGAAGGCATTTTGGTTTTGTTTCTTTTTTCCCATTTAAATCTTGTTCTCATAAGTCAAAGTAAACTGGATTTACTCAATGTGTTTTTGCTGAAGTCAGCATATCTAACCTTAGACCTATTGATAATTACAATTTTTTTTGCATGTTTGGAAAAAGTGACTACTTAGTTGTTTCAAACGGCTGCTAGTTAAATTGCCTACTGACTAACGATTGTTAGTTTGAGTTCACTGAGTGATATTTTGGAGGAAAGACTTGGCTAACAATTCCAAAAACCATCACTGCAATACCTATGGAGCACAGTTCTATTCTGAAATGGATAGCCTTGCTATTAGTCATAATGTGTGATGACTTGGTACCCTTTATCGCTATTCTGAATGAATCTAAAACTCATGCTTGATAGGCTTGATGCAAAAAAAATAGTAAAATCATTAGTGGATGGCAAATGTGTGTGGGAAAGGAAAGAAAATAGAAATGATTTTTTCCTCTAAATATATCTTTTTTTCAGATAAGATTCTATTTTGTTGAAGTGTTCTGCTAAACCAACCTACAATCTCAGATGAGACAGTATAATTTCTCCCATTGACGGATGACTATCAGAAGTTGTAAACTGAAAGGCCTGCAGAAACATGTGGCTCTGTAGATGCAGAGACTGAATGTGACCGACGTGACATGACTATGAGAATGAGGGTATACCCAATGACTGACATGCCACAAAGTCGACTTCAGACAACCCAGAGGCAATGCACCACTCAAGGGTTGCTTTTATTGAAATAAACTTGCCTAATAACACAGGTGACACTCTGTCATGATCAGTTTTTCAGGGAAACAGCCAGAAAATTAACCAGAGTCCATTCTTATGTAAAAATAGTATTTTGTTAATTCTCCAGTGACAGAGCCTCATCAAAAGTAACCATGCAAGTAATAAAACTGTAATTGCCGCAGTTGTCGAAGCTTTTATTTGTAAGGGTTGCAAAGGCTGAGCTATAATAGTCTGTCTCTGAGAAACTGCAGAGGAGACCTGAAAGTTCTTGTTGATGACCCACAAAAGCCAGCATGAGATCCAACAGACAAAGCAAAGAGAAAACTGAAGGAAAAAGATACATCAAAAGAGTAGGTGTCTAGAGATATGGAGAAAAATGTGACTCCTCACTACATTGATTAGATGTATTTATTAATCTCCTAGTGAGAGGAGTTTGCCTTGTGATTAAACAAGACTACTCCTGAGTTGCAGGTAGTAAAATTAATGTTCTTTGTAACTAAGTAAATGGTCAGGTATGTAACATTTTTATGGAGTATTCAAATAAATGGAGGCAGTAACCTCTTATGAGCCCTGAAATTGCTTGTCGCTGTCATGTTTTAGTTATGTGATCTTGGGGAACTTCTTAACCACTTATGCCTCGGTATTTAATCTATGGCATGAAATATAATTTAGGATTAGGGTTCTATGACTATGAAATAAATTATAGAGATAAATAACAAATGAAAGTAATTATTAGTATATTGTTAGGAAAACTTACAAAAAACAAACCCATCCCGTTACCATCAAATTGATGCCCACTCATAATAATCCTACGAGCCTAATAAGTCTTGAATCCCTAGGAAGGTAACATTCCAAGGGTTATTTGACCATGGCAGCAAATCTCCTTCAGGCAAATTGAAACTAAAGCCAAACTCACTACCATCAAGTCAATTCAGACCCATGGCCAGCCAATCAGAGAGGGCAGAACTGCCATTTTTAGATTTCGAAGGCTGTAGAGATCTTTAGAAAACAGAAACCTCTTCTTTCTCCTGTTGTAGGACCTAGTGGATCCAAATCACTGAATTTGTGGTTATCAGCCTAACAACCCACTATACCATCAGAGCTCCTTATGGTGAACTTAACTGCTTCATAATAACAAGCTTATTCTCATTAACACTTTGTAATGCTAAGTTTATTCTCAATGTTTATAATTAATGAGTTCTATCTGGGAAGTTAAAACCAAATGATTCCAAATGATTATAATGATTTTCCAGCTCAGTAGTATACCAACTTAGCAGAACATGTGAATCAGTTAGGAAACTTTTACAACAACAACAACAACAACAACAAAAACAAAAACAAAATCCAGTCCTACTCTACATATTGTTCCCAAACATGAGGGAATTTCAAAAAATGTATTCCAATGTGGAAATGAAAGATAATAGTTTTTTTGCTTGAAATTTGAGAAACCTTCTCATATCATTAGAATGATTATCTTAGAGACTGCTAGATATTAATCCATGATAGTAAGTACTACTAGTTAAAGTTATCTCACCCACAGTACTAGGGATCTTGTTAGTAGGAATGCAGAAGGTTAGGTTTGGATACATAACTACTTTTTACTATTGAGCAAATTACCTTATTTCTTCCTGGCATTGGTTTCACGAGAGTAGACGTATCAACGTTATAAGGGAGATAACTGAGCTATTGCAGTAGGTTTGTTTCTAACTGTACTTCAAATCTTTCTCTGTCTTAAAATGAGCATTCAAAGCAGTCGGTGTGTATTTATGTATATATAGTTATTCTTTATTTCTTTGTATCAGTTATGTCAACTACCCTTTTTGGAATTTTCTTTCTGCTTAGAGAAGGTATTCTATGCTTACATTTTTTAAAAAAATAGTGCTTACTGCTTAAACAAGGAGCACTTCCACTAAAGGCAGGACACACTTTGAACCAATTTATGACGTAGCCTGGTCTGACAACGACATTGCTTGAGAACCTCAGGTGAGAAAAACAAGTTATTTTTTAAAGGATTTACCACCATCAACTCCACTCCAATAAGAAAAATGTAGTAAAAATAGTTATCTTTTTTTGAAAACTAATCTGAAATACGTTTTCCTTCAAGTAGTGTGGGATATGGTTATTCAGCCCATCAGTCTATTTTCCTCCAGAGCGTGTGGAGGGCAGGACCAACTGTGTGGTGGTAAGCGAGAACAGTGAATAGATGTGCATTTAGAAACATTCAAAAACATGGTATAATAAGTGAACAGTACATTGAAAACCAGAGGGTAGTAGTCTGCCTCATTCCACCTATTGGCCAGTCAGTCTAAATGAAATCAAGACCTGCTAGAAACTGAACTGGCACTGAAGAGAGAAATTAGGTAACAAGAGCAACAGTAGACACTAACAGAGTGGAGAAAGAGAATGCAAAGCCTGTGCCGTAGATGAAAGTACTGTATCAAGCGCAGCTATTTTGATGAAAATAGTCATCTGTTGGGAAAAAGCTGCTGGCTCACCCTTGCAGTAGATCTTTCCTTTTAATCCAAACTATTTTTCCGCTTTACAATTTGAATTTTGAATAGACACAGGTTTTCTTTCTCTCTCTCTCCAATTTAAAGTTTTATATATATATATATATGTCTTTGATTAAATCCATATCTTTACCATTAATGGTAAACTGTTAACAAACTGTCCTAACTCTCTGAGGTCAGGAGAGGCCACTGATTCAAAGGATCAGAAGAAATGGTTTTGAGTGATGGAATTGTTTTATATCTTGTTGCTAGATTGAGGGTGGTAGTGATTGCATGACTATCCAGTTCCTAAATCTGATATGTATACACATACTTAAAAGTTATACAGATAGCTAATATAAATTATTCCTCAATAAAGTTGAGCAAACCCACCCCTTCAAGCTAACGTATTATACCTTTTGAAGTGGAAGGATCCTGCAAGTATTGGTTGATAAAAAATGAATACAACCAAATAGGCAGAGTTTCTTATAGAACTAAGTACCTGTAAAAGCAATTGGGTTTCTTTATAGGCACTCTGAGAAATTAACTCTGAAAATGATCAAGCATTATACTTGAGGTTCCAGGAAGGAGATATAAAAATGAGAAATCAGTCTGAAATGCCTTTGTATTGTTTTAAAGTTAGTTTGCCGAAAATATGCCTCAAAAAATAAAACCAGTTAAGTATAAATAACACATTTATATAATGAGAGGTATTTCCCTTCTCCAACTACAGATACCTAGGGTTTACAAGTTTTAGTGTTTCCCAACCAGAGAGAATATTCCATTCGTTCTTTAATATGTCTATCACAGGTTAACTTAGAATTTCTGCTTCTAATGATCCCTTCGTTTCCCACCAGCACTTGAAATTAGCTGAGTGGTTACTGCAAATTTTAGGCTAGCTGATAGATAGGCTCAGTAAGTGCACTTAAAAATAGCAAATGGTCAAATCTGACCTTTTGATTCTGACAACTAAGGGGTAATTGCATTGAAATCATTACCCTTCCAGGGAGGAAAAGCTTGCTGAACATTGACCCCCTGCTTAAATAAAATGAGGTTATTTTTTCCTTATCAGGTGAATCTTTTGACACTTTGATGCCAAGTGTCATTACCTCTGTCTGGCCTGTGGATTTTGGACTTTTCTGTGTGATTTAATAGCCTGAATCTGTCATGAAATATTTATATCTATTTTTGTGCTTTGGAGATTTTGAATTTCATTTATAACCACAGTATTAATAAAATAGCCTATGTAGAAGATGCCACAATGTATCATATTTATCTTGTATAAGTGCAATTATTCTGAGATCATTGTATTTTGGGGGTCTTTTAGGTGGAATTCAGATAAAGTCCAGTGAAGAGTAAAATATTTGATCAATCATATAGGTATCATATTTCATAAACATTGAAATGATTGTTCAATAGAGAGACTATATCCTAAATTCATTAATCTATGCTTTTAAACATACTTTTATTAGGGGCTCTTACATCTCTTATCACTATCCATACATTCCTCCAACGTGTCAGGCACATTTGCACATGTGCCGCCACCATCATTTTCAATGCATTCTCTTCCCTCTTGAGTCCCTGAAATCAGCTTCCCATTTCTTCCTGCTTCCTCCCCCACCTGCCCTTCCTCACACACCCACGATAAGTTGTAGATGAATCTTTTCATATCCTCCATCATCCTCCATCACCCTTTACCCAATTTCCCTTTATTTGTCCCTGTGGGATGGGGTTCTAATTGATCCTTATGATCAGTTCCCTCATTCTCCCCATCCTCCCCTAATCTTCCTGGTATTTCTACTCTCCTTCTTGGCGCTGAGGAGTTTATCTATCCTGGATTCCCTGTATTTCAGGCTCGTATCTGTAGCAGTGTGGATGCTCTGGTCTTATCCAATTTGTAAAGTAAAATTGAGATCCTAATTGTGGAGGGATGGAAGCACTAAAGAGATAGAGGAAAGTTGTGTGTTTCATTGATGCTATAACGTACGCTGGCTGGCTCATCTCTTCCCTATGATATGTCCAACTGTGTACAGATGGGCATTGGGTCTCCACCCCATGTCCTCCCTCCCCATTCACCTCAAGTATGGTTTTGTTCTGAGTCTTAGATGCCTAATGCCTGATACCCATTTATAATGACATAATTTTTCATTCTTTGATGCCTGACCCCTTCATCACCTCATAATCACACAGACTGGTGTGCTTCCTCCTAGTAGGCTTTGTTGCTTCTGAGCTAGATGGCTGCTTGTCTACCTATAACACTTTAAGATCCCAGATGCTATATCTTATCTTTTGATAGCTGGGCCCCATCAGTTTTCTTCACCACATTTGCTTATGCACCTAATTTGTCTTCAGTGATCATGTCAGGAAAATGAGCATCACAGATTGCTGGATTGTTAGAAAGTGTTCTTGTGTTAAGGAGTACTTGAGTTGAGGCCCAATATCCTTCTGAAACCTTAATTCTTAACATATAGGTAGATGTACTCAAATCTATCCTTTCTTTAAGCTTTTTTGTTTTGAAGTAAGTGAAAGTTTGTGGAGCAGGTCAATTTTCAGTTCAACAATTCATGCAAATTTTCTTTACTTGTTATTGCTAGCTACACAATGTAAGATCATTTATTCCACTTTCTCTCTGCATTTCCTATTTATATTCCTTATTTCTTTTCTTTTTGTTTTTTTTGGGCATCACTGCCCTCTGGTGGTGGGAGTAGGAGGCCCAGCCTTTGCTCCTGTGGAGCTGGAATTGAACCTCCATCCCAGTGGGCCGCAGTCCCATGCACAACCACTATGCCACCGGGGCTCAGCCCTATATCCTGTATTTCAAAACCTTCTGACTTCTGTTCCTTGGTAGATTATGCCCTTTGAATCTCATATTATTTGTTAGTTTAAGGTGCATGTTATTGTTCCCCTTGTAAACTAAATTTCGTGCTGCTGAGTCAATTGCAGACAAAGTTTCTTAAACTGTGGCTGGAGACCTCATAGCTGTTGTGTAAACTGAATGAAGGAGCGACTACAAATTGAGAACTTTAAAGATTTCTGCAAGTGCAGCAACCCAGACTTAATTCTAAATGAAGCACATAATGAATCCAAGATGTGTGCAGTGTTTGTTAGTATTGCTTTGTTCACTTTCACCACAACATGGCTTCTGAACACAATTGCACTCATAGTCTCTACAGAATCTCTAGTCAGGACATTTCCCCCAAACTCTAAGCTTTATACTTACCTTATTAAGTGTTATTTCTACCTGAATTTCCCTTTACCACTGCTATCAAGTCGATTTGACACACATAGGGCTTCTTATTTTTTTCCCACTTATGATCCCTTTTTGCCTGAGAAAATTTTACACAACCAAGGGATGTAGGTATATTCAATAAGAATACAATTCAACTCAGCTTGCCATGAAGTTAAGGAATCTGATAGTATTGTGAAGCACAGCATCTAATGGCAGTGATATATTTTTGACTATGAGTGTGTTCAGGACCAAGAGTGCAGTGAAGTCCTCAGATTCAACATGGTAAACCCAGACAGCAAACCTTGGATTCATTATGTGTCTGATTTGGAATCACTTTTTCGTTGTTGTACACTCAGAAGCCTTTTACCGTTGCCTAGTGGCTTGGTACCCTCACATTCAGTCCTACACATAGAGTCACAGACCACAGTTTAAGAAGCTCTGAGACCCACAGGACAAAATCAGAAATACTCCATAAGGTGGCCTAGACTGTAATCTTTACAGAAGACTACTGCCTCATCTTTCTCCTTTGGGGTCACTGATGATATGAACCACTAACCTTTTAATTAGCAGTCAAGTGCTTACCTACTGTCATCCACGTACCCCAGAGCTTCTTAAATCCCCTTAGAGGCCATCTAACATTTTCATCTGTCTATGGTTTGGCTGAAAATGGAGCCACAAAGCTGAGTTCAGCTCTAGGTCCGTACACATTTGACCAGCACCAGGTTCATATACATTTTTGCTCAGGTGCAAGCAAACATGAGGCAGGACCCAAAGCAAAAAGTGATGTTCCTCAAGAGCTCAGGGTCAAGGTGGCTGTTTGAGTTCTGGGCCAGTGATTGTTCTGATGGCCATGGCTGGCTTCTCAATGAAGTTCATCCCCGAGTGACCCAGTATGAATCGAAAGTAGCTGCTCAGTCACAAAGATGGCATTTTCCTTTTCAGGGCTTGGATGAACGTGTGAGTTTTGCTTTCTGGTATAAAAAGTAAAACAGATCGGGGTTACTGTCACTTCTGTGTATCTTAGGCAGGCCAGATATACTCTCAGCCAGCTGCATGACCCCCAGCCTCCTGTTTTCTTAATTAAGCAGGCAGCTGTCAGTTTACTTTGTAAGGAAACAGCCTAAAATTAGAATTTAGATACTTTTTATCAGATAGCAAATATAATCTTCAGATTACCTACCCAGTGTACAAAGGATGGAGACTTCAGTTACCCCATCTAGTAAGGTGGGGACTCAAATAAATATCCCCCACATTCTCACTCCATTGGCTTAACATAATATTTGACAGTGAAACTATAACCACAAGTATGGAGACTAAAATTTGTAATACAAGAAAAAGATGGAAGGATGTAATAAGAAATCCTAATAATTAGCTACACTTCTGCTATTTTCAATCTGTAAAATATGTTCAGGTTTAGGGAAGAATTGATGTTAATTTTCCCCTAAATGTAGAGTTTGGTAGAATTCACAAATAAAGATGTATGGATCTAGACTTTTCCACCATTGCTTTTCTAATTAGTCTGTATTTATTTAGGCAGGTAGTATGTTTTTAGAAATTTGTCCATTTCTTCTAGTTTTTTCAATTACTTGGGATGCTGTTCTCCATAGTAGCCTGTGATTGTATCTTTTTATTTTGCGGGGTTGTTTCATTTCTTAATTGCACTGTGTATGTTTTCTTTCCCATTTTTAGATTTGCCAGTGACTTGCCAATTTGTTTTTTCTTTTCAAATAACCAACATTTTGTCTTATCGCTTTCTGTTTATTTCTGCTCTGATATCTGTTATTTCGTTTCTTCTGTTGATTGTAGAGTTTTTTTGCTATTCTTTTTCTAATTGTTGGGGGATGTTGGGTTACAGTTTTGGGTTCTTTCTGTCCTCTTGATGAGTTCATTTACTGCTGAAAATTGCCTACTGGGCAGTGCTTCTGTTGTCTCCCAAAGGTTTTAGTAGGTTGCTTTTCCTTTGATTTGAGAAATTTTTAGTTTCAGTTTTTATTTCCTCTTTCAGTAGTTTTTGAGCTGCATTTTCTTCAGCTTCCTAAATTTTTCTGTTGTTGATTCTGATTTTATAGTTTTGTCATCTCAGAAGACATTTCATGGCCTTTGCAATAAATGAGGAAGTCAAAATACACAAATTTCAAAGGGCAGCTTGATAAGACAAAGTAAACTATTGTAATGAAATGTGCAAAGACATATAGCTAGAAAACACACTTGGCCTACCTTTGAGTAGCTAAGTCAAGTAGAAGAAATAAGGAAGTCAAAAAGCTAAAAAGAAAATTTCATTAATGTTTCTTTAGCTAATCTACAATTAAAGTGCAAGTCTCTTCTGGCATCCACTCTGATTTTTTCTCTCTTGTCTCTTTAGCGACGTGCTTTTTTTGTATCTGCTATGCTTGCTGTCATGCAATGCATATGTCATCCTATGCTTATGCAGTCTCCTGTCATTAGTGTTTAATGCATCAAATTGCATTCTTGAAATGGTTTCAAAATTTGGATGGAATAGCCTCAAAATTGTATCTGGGCTGTTGTGTATTGTTTTTATTGTCTTCAACTTTAACTTGAATTTACAAATGGGCAATTGATGGTCTGTTTACAAATCTGCTTTCAATTTAGTAGTTTAAGTCAATTGTCTAGACCACCTGGCAGAATAAATGTGAATTAAGTTCACATCAGAGATCTATACACTAGAGCAAGTGCTTATTTGGTAAGAAAGCAAAGTGTAATGTCAATTCAAGGAAAAACAAAAGTAATGACTAAGTTAAATTTAATATAAATAACTTTAAACCAACATTCCTAGACTAAGTGCTTTACATTTTGACTACTTTATATGGCTCATTAAAGAATTGTGTCTTTTAAAAATATAATATTTCCTAATCTAAATATTTGTTATTTAAATATTTCTTATGCACATGTGCATTTCAATGAATGCAATCCTTGTTTTCTTCTTAATGGAATAGCAACGTTCTTAATGCTGTTATTCAAGAGCAATGTAAAAAGATAAGCAGCTCCTTCTATTAGTTTATACCCAAGGAGTGTCATGTAACTTCCAGAATGAGAAATCAGATCACTATTATGTTATAAATTATGATGACTTTTTTTAGCTGATAAATCATGGGGCTCAAATTATGACTAGAACCCATTGCTTGTTATGAAGGGAGAGATACATAAATTTCAATCACTTTGTGGTCAAATAATGATAAACACAGAAAAATGCTTAAGCAATTCCATACTTAGAGTTAATAGTGATGTGTAAATAGAACTTTTAAAGTATTTGAAAATTGAATTCTCCTTTGAGGGAATGATTACTTAACTTCAATCATTTATGACACTTATTTTTTGCCATAACCTATTTTGCTGAATAATTTTCTTTCTCAGAAGGTAAGAAATCTTTTGATTGAAGGCCAAAGCTGATGAGAGGGTGAAGTGAAAGAGGAACAATTACGATGCCAATGACTCTTTTCGTCGTTTAGCTGTCAAAGTTAGAAATATAAGTAATTTTTAGCAATGGAATTTTAATTGTTAAAAAAATCCTCCTGGTTTTAAATGGGAACTTGAAGAATCAAGACCTGTTCATACATATGAAAACAATTTTATAAACAAAGCTCCCTAAGTGAAACTTTTTACTTAAGTTCATTAAAAAAATTAATTCATTTTGGGACACTTCAGCTGAGCCCAAGAGTAATCATCCTGAGGCTAACTAATAGGTGAGCCATTCAACCCACCAGAATCTAGTCTGGGTAAAGATCTGGTGGTCTGCTTTTATAGATTTCTACATGGAAAGCTTCCAGGCAGTTTTCTCCTGTGATGTGAGTTCACTACGGGTTTAAATGAACTGGTCAACACTGAAGAGCAAGACCTTGCATCTCAATGCCACACTGTTTGAAATAAATGTTGAGTGTAATTTAATCTGCCCTGATTCATAGTAACCGTGTATACCACAGAGCTCATAATATCTGGCATCTGTGAGTGCAATGTTGCAACCATGTAGTCAATCCAGCTCATTGAGGTCTGTCTCTTCTTCACGGTCCCTCTACATTACAAGCATGATTTCTTCCAGGTCCATGTCCAAAGTACATGAGACAGGTCTCACTATCTTGCCTTCAAAGGAGCATTCTGCCTGTATTTCCTTCAAGACAGATGTATTCACTCTTCGCACAGTTTGTGGTAAATTCATTATTCTTTGTCAGCATCATAGTATAAAGATATTGATTCTTTAAGCATGCTTATTCATTATCTACAGTTTGAATGCATAAGACCATGGGAACTGTTATAGAGTCAGGTGCACATTAGTTTTGAAGTCTATTTCTTTGATTTTTCACATGTTTTCTCCCCAAAATTTTCAAATAGAAAATTAAGTGGTATTTACCTTTCAGAGTCTTCAAACTTTTTAACAGAAGGCCAGTCCCTCAGACTGTTGGATGACCAGGCTATAGTTAAAAAAATAAAAGAGAAGAAACTATGAACAAATTCACTGCGGGTCTGGAATGAATCAACTGCTAAGCAGGACATTAGTGGTGGCAAAAACACCTGGTGGGCTGGATAAATGTCCTCAGCAGGCCGCATGGGGTCCGTGGGCCATACTTTGAGGACCCCTGTGTCAGACCATCAGCTTTGTATTCAACAATTTAAACTACTAATCCGCTCCCCAACAGTTCATCTTCTCTCTCAGTTCATGTTCCTTCCTTTCTCTTGTCTCTTTTGTCTTCCACTTCACCCACATTAACACCTGTCAGCAGTCCAGCCCATGTCTTTCTCGTCCCTCCTTCACCCATCCCACCTGGAAGTCTCCAAAGTGTATTCCCTTTGGTGTGACATTATTCCTCTTGGTTTTAATATATACACATATATATGTACACACACATATATATGTATCACATTTTAAAGATTTTTTTGCAGCAGATTTTCCATGTTCATTACAACACTGGATTTCTTGACTGTTACTTCCATAGCTATTCACTGTGGACCCAACGAAAAAGAAATCTTTGACAACTCCTCTATTTCTCAGTTTAACATAATGTTGCTTATAAGTCCAATTATGAGGGGTGTTGTTTTACTTATGTTAAATGGAAATAGTTGTACTAAAATTATTTCTATGATGTGGAACTAAATTAAAAATTGTTATAAGTCGAATTAACTAAAACATAGTAATACTGCAATAAGAATCAAAAGGGATTCTTTAAAAAGCAAGATATGATCATTTTGAAGGCCAAAACATATTAAATTTATAATAATTTCCCAATGACTGGAATCGTGTTTTACATATCTTTGTATCTAATGCTTTGACAGGTTCATTCATTTGGAATAATGAAAATAAAGCATTAAAATAAAACTACTATATTTCCTAAACCTTATTTATAACAATGTAATTATGTCTTAATGTGAATTTCTATAGGGAAAATTTTCATCTTGTACACTTACTCTGTATTCCACTGAAATGAACTCAACTGACAAGAGGAACTGACAAAAATTCATGGATGTCAGAAGCATCATGCTATTCTTAAAGGAGCCCTGGTGGTATAGCGTCTCAGTTGCTAGCCACAAGGTCGGCAGTTTGAGCACACTAGTCACTCCTCAGGAGAAAGTTGAGGCTGTCGACCTGATGCAGATAAAATCTTGGAAATGCCGTGAAATAGTTCTATGAGGCAGAATTAACTCAGTGTCAGGGACCTGGAGTTTGGGATACTTACATATCCACAGAAATGTTTCCTTGAGGCTGTGTAATGGCTCTGAGTCTTGCTTCTGTCTATGTAAAGGCTTGTCTACCTTAAAATTTTTTTAAATTTATCACTTTATTGGGCGCTCATACATCGCTTTCCATCATACTTAGTTCAATACATAGTTACATACACTGTGCCAAGCACCCCCACTTGCCTGGCCTCATCGGCATTCTCTCAACATCTGCCCCTCCACTTGGGCCCTTGATAAGGCCCTCTTTCCTTTCCCCTCCATCCCTTCCTCCTCCCCCCAAGTCCTCGTTACTCTGCAATCATTATTGTTTTGTCATATCTTACACTGCCCGACATCTCCCCTGACCCACTCTTCCCTACGTCTGCCCTCCAGATAGGAGACAGTCTCTAGATCCCCACAGCTGGCTTTCTCTCTCCACTCCACCCTTCCTCCAGCCATCCAGCAACTTCACTCCCACCAATGGCCCTGAGGGGTCCATCCACCCCGAGTTCCCTCATTTCCAGTTCCCACCTCCATCTCCACCTCCAGTGCACCTCCTCCAGTCCAGCTGGAACTGCAGGGCAGATTTGGGGCTGTGATGGTTGGGGGGAGGAAACCTTCAGGAAATAGAGGAAGGTTTTATGCTTCATTGCTACCTCACTGGCCTATCTCTCCCCCATGACTCCCCTGTATGGGGGTGTCCAATTGCTCACAAGTGGGCTTTGGGTCCCCACCCTGCTCTCCCCCTCATTCTTACTGATTTTTTAATGTGACATGTGCATTTGCAAATTGCATCGGTGGTTACCAGGAAAATTCAGCAATTTATTTTATAGCCACAATTTTGTGGAAAAACCTACTACCCCCGAGTCAATATCTGTTTCTCATGACCCCAAAGGACAGAGCAGAACTCACCTTGGGAGTTTCCAACTTTAAACCTGGTGCAGTCAGCTTCATATTTCTCCTTTGGAGCAGCCGGGAGGTTCAAACTGCCAGGGAGAGGAAGGGCTTTTGCAGAATCGTCATCTTCCTATTGTCTATTCAGAATTTTCACGAATGGGGATCAACCACACTCACCCGCAGTTTGTTGTATTGTGGTGGCTTGTATGCTGCTTTGACGGTGCAAACAATGCCAGTGCTATTTGAAATGGCCATCGGATGACTCATGCTAGGTACGCTTCAGCAGAAGCTGCAGGCTAACATAACACATAAGAACGGGTGTTCTATTTCCAGAAAGTAGTCAACAAAAATCTTATCACACAGGGCATTTTAGATGAGTTTAGACATATAATCAGGGGGATGAATTACTGGAGGAGAGCATCCCCCGGGGGGAAGTAGCCGATCAATAAGGACATGACAGATTCTTAATGAAATGACACAGTGGCCACAATGATGAATATGAACGCTGAAAATTATGAAGATGCTGCAGAACTGGGCAGTACTCTGTTCCGTTGCACATACAGCTACCATGAACCTGACTGTTGATGGTCGCTAACAATAACAACTGATAGAAGTAGAGTTTCTGGATCATGTGGTAAGTGTATTTAGAACTGTAGAGGCTGCTATGCTGATTTCCAATACTTTCCAAATATGGTAGCAAGTTATTTGCCTCCCTAGATCCAGCTCCACTGAGTTGATTCTGACTCCTACAGTCTAAGGACAGAGCAGAACTTCCTTTCTAGGGTTTTCGGAGCCTGGGAAATCTTTAAGGGAGCAGGCTGCCTAATCGTCCTCCTGTGGAGTGACAGGTGGCCTCAGGCCACCAAATCTTCAATTAGCAACATGATCCTCAACACAACATACCCACCTTATCAATCTATCGGCAATGCACAAAGTTCTGATTTCTCCAGTTTTTTTCCCCAGCCATTTTGATTATCTTTCTTTTTAATTGTAACCCTTCGTGAGAATTTGTAATAGTATATCTTTGTAGTTAACATTCATATTTCCCAAAGAACTATGACAATGAGCGTATTATTTTTGTATTGCTGTTATTAGGTGCCCTTACCTCTTTCACCTCAGAGAGAACCTTTGTACAGCGAACAGGACATCCCTCAATCTCACACCAGCTGCTCAATCATGCCTATGCTTAATGCATTTGTATGTTTCTATAGCCATTCACATATCTGTGAGGCCTAAGGGTATACATTTATGTTTTTCTTTTGTCTCTCTCTCATGTTGATTTTATAGGGAATGGATCTGACTTTTCAAATCTAAATATACTAATCCTACCCAATTCACAATAAAAGGTTTTTTTAAAGGTAAATATATTGTTAGCTCCAGGGTTTTTTGTTTGTAATTGAAACATATTATCATGTGATAAAAATTTCCTTCTCTTTCTTGTGTTTTTGAAAGTTTTTGTTTTCCGTGGGTTTCCTTGTTTGATATAAGCATGAAATACTTGCCTTTTTTTCTCATAATGTGAAACATGAATTTATTTGTAGATGATAAAATGACCTTTTATTTTGGAGCAATATCAAACTGATGATAAATTATACTGTCTTATATGAATAATATTTTTCCATTGTTTTCTTGGCATGTTTTTGTCTAACTAGATATCCAGGTAGTATTTTTTGAATGTTCTAGAAAGTTTCCTTCTTTTCTATTAAGAATAATTTGTTGAGGAGTTGATACCATGTCCCATTTAAACATTCTGACAAAATTTACCTCACTGGACTTATCAATATGGAAGGATGTATCATTACCAACTTAATTTGTTGATGTCTGTTCCCACTAAGTCCCCTTAAGTTAATTTTGTTAATTTTCTTCTCCTAGGAGTTAGACAATTTTATCTAAGTTGTCAGACATGTTGGTATACAGTTGTTCATGATAGTAAGAAACTTACTACTATTGAGTTGTTGCTGAGTTATCGACACACCACAGGACGGAGAAAACTGCCCCTTTGAGTGTCGGAGAATGAAACTCTTTATGAGAGTATAAAGCCTTGTCTTTTCCTGTGGAGTGGCTGGTGGTTTCAAATTACTGACCTTACAGTTAGCAGCCCAATGCATAACTGATAGTTACTTTAAGTTCTTTAGGGCTGGTAGTATTGTCTTTCATTTATTTCCTTCCTTTAGTAATATGTGTCTTTCCTTTTATTTGCTTAATCTATTTAAAGTTATTTTATCTTTTATGTTAGTTTATATTTTTCCCACTTTATTTTGTCTTTTCAATAAAACAACATTTGGTTTCATTGATGTCTACAATGTAGTGCCCCCCCCCCAAAAAAAAAACACCAGATTTTTTTTCCTTAAAAGCTATGTATTTAATTTTTTTTTTTTTTACAAAATAACCTTGCTACCTTTAAAGTACTCTCCATTACACTTAATTGTCAAATATGTGATTCCATCTGTGGAAATATATTTTCAAAATCATTCATATGGATGGCCAACAGCACCTCCCTCATTTATTCTTTGCCACTTCCATATCTTCACATCGCTGCCCTTGCATGTCCCTCTGCAGTTGCAGAAACAGAAAGAAGTCACAAGGAATGAGATCAGGTGAGGAGGCTGCACGGGGCAAGTGAGGCCTGCTGTGCTTGTGCCCAAAACCAGAGCACTGAGATGGCTGCACGCTACATTGTGGTGGTGGCCAAACCTATCCTCCATCAGCACAAATCAGACTTTTATTTATTTATTTATTTTAATAAATCATTTTATTAGGGGCTCATACAACTCATCACAACCCATCCATCCATCCAAATATCCATTGTGTCAAACACATTTGTACATTTTGGGGCAATAATCATTTTTAAAACATTTTCTTTTACTTGAGCCCTTGGTATCAGCTCCTCATTCTCCTGCACACTCCCTCATGAACCCTTAATAATTTATAAATTATTACTTTTTCATGTGTTACACTGACTAATGTGTCCCTTTACCCACTATTCTGTTGTCTGTCCTCCAGGAAGTGGGCTATATTTAGATCCTTGTGATCAGTTTCCCCTATGTCCCCCTACCTTCCCCTTCCCCTCCTGGTATGACTACTCTCATTATTTGTTCTGAAAGCTTTATTTGTCCCGGATTCCCTGTGTTTTCAGTTCTTTTCTCTACCCCTGCACATGCTCTGGTCTAGCTGAGTTTGTAAGGTAGAATTGGGGTCATGATAGTGGGGGGGGGGCATTAAAGAGGAAAGCTGTATGCTTCATTGGTACTATACTGCACCCTGAGTGGCCCATCTCCTACCCATGATCCTTCTGTAAGGGGATGTCCAATTGCCTACAGATGGGCTTTGGGTCTCTACCCTGCACTCCCCCCACTCACCATGACATGATTTTTTTTTGTTCTGGGTATTTGATGCCTGATACCTTATACCTGATCAACACCTTATGATCACACTGGCTGATGTGCTTTTTCCATGTGGGCTTTGTTATTCTACTCAAGCACTCCTCAACACAGGAACACTTTGTTTTAATAATCCGGCATTCTGTGATGTTCACCTTCTCTGACATGCTCATTGAAGACGAAAATGGGTACAAAGGATATGTGGTGAAGAAAACTGATGATGCCCAACTATCAAAGGATGTGGTGTCTGGGGTCTTAACAGCTTGAAGATAAGCAAGCAGTCATCTAGCCAACAGTTCAAACCTTTTTTTGTCCACGCTGTTATGCAATCTTTTCAGAACCTCTTAATAGAAAGGTTGATTACCATTCTGATCTGGTAGAACAAACTCCAAATGCACACAAATAGACATTTTCATCCATTCAGAAAGTTGGCGGATATCCAGAATGAGGTTTGTTATCATTCGGCGTTTCACCTTTTTTGAAACAAGAAAACCACTCATACAATTGGGTTCTTATTTTTTCCCACAGTGCTGTCTCTGTAAGCTGTGTTCAACATCACAGCAGTTTCTGCGGCTTTTTTCATGAGCAAGAAACAAAATTTCATAGTTGCAACGGTTCTCTAAAATCAGCCATCACGGGCTGCGCCCTGGTGGTGTAAGTGGTTGAGTGCGGAACTGCAGCCTGCGGGCTTGGCGGTTCAAATCCAGCAGTGGCTCTCAGGAGCGGCAATGGGTAGCGCCCACGACCACCAGAGGCCGTGATGGCCCCCCGCCCCCCAAAAAAAGAAAAAAAAAGGAAAAAAATCAGTCATCACAAAAAATGAGGTTTGAGCAGTTTTACAAAAAATTTCACTGTGCCCAGAGAGAACCTTCCCAGGTGATGCCATGGATGAATTAATTCAGAGTTAGTTGCTTCATGTTCACCTAATGGGGAAAATGCATACGATGAAAGTTCCCTTCTGTCCTGCCCAATTCCAGGTTTGCTTGGGTACCTTCTAGTATTCATTTTTTATTAACTATCATTGTTTCTTTGGTTAATCCTTATGATTTAATTTCTTCTATTTATTATTTATTTTATTTGCTTTCCTTAAAAAGTTTCATAAAGTAGAAGACTAGGTTATTGAATTGAAACCTGTCTGCTTATGTTATAGATCTTTAAAATTATTTTTAAAGTACAACTTTAAATTTATTCATATATAGTGTCATGCTGTATTTATTTTGATTCAAAATATTTTCTAATTTGCATGCAATTATTTTTTAGACCTATACATTATTCAGAAGCATGTAGTTTTCAGATACTTCTTCATTTCTTAAGTTTCTTTTTGCTGTTAATTTAAAATTGAATTTCACATGTCTATGCTTTGTATACTGTAAATTTTTAAAACTTAATTAAAGCTTCTTCCTGGCCTGGATATATGGTTAAAAAATAGTGTATGTGTACTTAACATGCAATTTATACAAGTTAGTTTATGGTGTGCTTTAGTCCACTATATATTTCTGACTATTCTCCATAGTTGTTACGTACAGAGGAGGGACTTTAAAGTAATAAATTAAAATTTTTGAATACTTAATTTTCTTTTTAATTCATCAGGTTTAATTGTGTTTGGGACTATACTATTAAATGAATATACACTGCGTGATAAAGTGAAATTGCTTGTTGATTCTACTATCCTTATTTTTTGTGTTTTGACATTTTTCTGAGTATAAAAGAAGCAGTATATTTCATGAAGGTGAATGTCGAACAGGCATGATATAAGAACTAGTTGCTCTTAAATTGGAGTTAGGATTTACTGGGAGCCCCAAACCCATTCCTAGCTCTCTGTTTTGTTTTCAATTTGTTGTAACTTGGGAGTTAATTCATCATATGTCATGTCATTCCATAGTTCAATCATGTCAAACATCATATGTCATGCCATTCCATAGTTCAATCATGTCAAACGTAATCAGTCTAACATACTGTTTCTTCTTGGACTTCTTGACATCTCTTTCTTATATACCCCATCCCTCTTGAAAGGAAGGGGAAGGGGATTTCTGGAGTCAGTAATGAAGGCTGGAGGGGCCAGGAAGCTCTAAAACAGATTGTAGATGGACAACTCATTGTAAAGACGATTTAACCATAGTGGGTGTGGGGAGGTACTATCTGATTGATGCAATGGTGATCGTATAATTCTCCTTGATATGATTAAACAATGGAATTATCAAATTGTATAATATGTAAGTTATGTGCCTATAAAACCATTGGAGGGAAAAAATTAAGAAGCAGGTACAGAGTGTGCCATGGCCATCAAGAAAGAAGAGCCATCGGTGGAGCGTTTGTGTAATCCCTGTCTAAAATGGGCAGCCAAGGCTTCAGAGGCCATAGCACTGAAACCTTGGGGCCGAGCGTAGACTTGAGTAACAGCACCGAGTCTGAGCAAAAGCAGCAAACTGCTCATACCACTGAAGGAGTAAAAGTGAGTGCCTTTGGGAAGCTTGCTTGTAGAGTGAAGTGACCTTGGGGCACTTAGCAGCATTAAAGGAACTATGTGAAGCTTTTCTGAGCATAGCAAAGATCAGTGGACCATGTGGCTAACAGAATGAGACTCACAGAGAGAGACTGAGGTCCAGACAAGGTGTGCCATGACTGAAAAGAAGTGGACAAGAGAACTGTGAACTTAATGATTTCTGAACCTGACTTGTGGATCTTTGTTACCTTCTCTAATAAACTCCACAGTCATGAATGCCGTTCCTAAGTCCTGTGGCCATTCCAACGGTTTACTTAATGCAGTGGAAAGTAGGGGACCACAGAAGGGAAAGTTAGTGTAGGCATAAGACAAAGAAGGATGGAGGCTGGACACATATCAAAATTTGCTTTGTAGGAACTAACCTTGAGCTGCTCTGGAATTGAATTTTCCTGTGTCCTAGTCAAAATGGAGAAGGTCAGACATGGCCCCCTTCCATTTCCTCATATACTTAGGATTGTTATATTTTTCTGATGTACTGACTCCTACATAATTTTGGAGTGTGCTTTTTGTCTCTGATGATATATACTTCTTGTCTTCAGTCCTGTCTTAGTTCATATTAGTATAGCTGTGAGTGCCAGAAGCAGGGTGATCTGCAGCAGCCTGAATTCTATCTCTAAACCCAGAAGCCAGAATTCCCAAAGTCTGGATAATAGAGATTGAGCCTTCTCCCTCTCTGGGAAAAGTGAGTTTGGCAGTGAATAGTTCTGGTGTGCTCCTTTGTCTGCTTAAGCAAGTGAGACCTTATTTGTTGGGACATTTTGCCCTTCGGTCAGTCAGTAAGGCTTTCATCAGCTAATGATGGAGTTTTGTAGATAGAACATAATAAATAAAATTAATTACTATAGAATCACTTATGACTCATGGCAGCCCTATGTAGTATGGAGCTGCTCCATATGTGTCTCTTGCCTGGAATCTTTACGGGAGCAGACTGCCCAGCCTTTTTTCTGTGTCACTGCTGTGTGTACAGGCTGCCAAAGCTTAGGTTAATAGTTAAGTGTAAACCATTCACATTGCCTCTAGGCCTATGTGTACATAGGAGAGCACACTCAAAGTAGCCCATTTCCGTAGACAAGCAGCCAACTAGCTCAGGAGCAACAAAACCCACCATAGAAGAAGCACACCAGCCTGTCCAACCATGAGGTGTTGAACGAATCAGGTATCAGACCTCAAAGAACAAAATTCCTATCAATACATGCCCACCCTCTCATATGATCCTTGAAGATAAATGGGCAAAGAGGCAAACAGAGTGAAGGAAGCTGATGGTACCCAGCTACCAAATGATAAAGTATCCGGGATCTTAAAGGCTTGAAGATAAACCAGTGACCATTTAGTACAGAAGCAGCAAAGCCCACATGGGAGAAACACAACAGTCTGTGTGATCAAGAGGGGTGGAAGAGAGCAGGTATCAAGCATTCAAGAAGGGGAAGCATATCTCTATAAATGAGGGGAAGAGAAGGGTAGTGACACAAGGTCCATTCATGGGAAATTTACCGAGGAGTTGGGGGAAGAGAAGGGCAAGGCAGGGTGCAGTAAAGTAGCAATGAAACAAATAGCTTTCCTCTAGTTCTTGAGGGCGTCCACCTCCAACTATCACGATCCTAATTCTCCCCAACAAATCCAGCAGGACTGGAAGAGGTACACTGGTACAGATGGGAACTGAAAATTTTGGGAACCCAGGGAATATGAACCACTAAGGATCAGTAGTGAGAATGGAGTTACCGGATGGGTGGAGGGAAGGTGGGGTAGAGAGAGGGATCCAATCCCAAGGACGTACACATAGCCTCCTATCTGAAGGACAAACATCAGAGGAGTGGGCGAGGGGAGACACTGGCAATGTAAGATATGACAAAATAATAATTTATAAAGTTGTGAGGGATGGTAGGGCAGTGGGGAGCAGAGAAGGGAAGGGATGAGAAGCTGAAATCCAGGGCTCAAATGGAAAAAGATAATCAGATGAATCATTGTCAATTAAGTGCTTTCAGAATTACTGATCTCGTGTGGTGATCTGACACATCTGATTTTGAGAATAATGACCATGGCAGGCCGACAAAGGGGCTTGACACAGTGTATGTATGTATGTACTGTGATAAGTGATATACAAGCCCCCAATAAAATAATTTTTAAAAAGTAGCCCATTTCCATGTGTGCCCTGAGTTTTTCTTTCTGTAGAGTCCTTTCAAGTTTCGTTGTATATTTTTACAGCTTCATGCTAGATCATTAAGACTTTTCCGACACCGTGGTATATTTCGTAGACTCATTCCGACAACTACTCCAATCAAAGCCTCAGTTTAATAGAGCAAAACTAACCCTGTACTAACCTGGTAGCTGGGTGGATAAGAATACCTCTGGGCCCACAAGGCTTCAGATGCCTTGTATTCATTCCTGGACATCAGCAATGTTTAGGCTTTCATGCTTCTCTGACTTGTAAGACTTTGGTCAGTTTCCATAGTGGCGAATGTGTTCTCCTATTCGTTCTTCCCATTTCCTCTTTCTACTCTTCCTTCCTTTCCCCCTTCTCCTTCCCTCCTTCACCACTTCCTTCCTTTTACCTTTTCTTTTTGCTTTTTTGTTTCATGCCCCCTCCTTCTCTCTCTCTCTTTCAGTTTTGTCTAGGTTTATAGTTGCCTTTAAGAGAGGGAATTCCTATTTGACTGTAGTCAGAAGTCTCAAACAGATTATCATTTTTGATGGCTGGTGTAATAGTATATAATGAAAGAAATGTCTCAAAATAAAATATAGTTAACCCCCACATGTGAGACTAAAGCATATTTGTCAAATTCAGACAATTTTTTGAGTTATGCCAAATCATTAAGAGCTATATCCCAATGAAATAAATATTTACTCTCTAGAAAGAATATTAGAAAGTAGGTAGGAAAATTAAGAAACAAGCATTAGTTTAAATTCATATGTAATGAGGAACTGGTACTGGGGGCCTAAGTGGAGGGAGGATGTTTTGAGAATGGTGATGGTGACACATGTGTGAGTGTGGCCTGCATACAATTGATGTATGTGTGGATCATGATGGGAGTTGTATGAGGCCCCAATAACATGTTTCATTAAAAAAAATGGAGGGGGAAGGAGGAGCCTATACCAAGGGCCCAAGTGGAAAGTGTTTGGAGGTGAATGTGGCAATGTGTGTGCAGGTGTGCTTGATGAAGGTGATGTGTTGAGTGTTGTGGGAGCTGTAGGAGCCCCCGATAAAATCATTAAAAAGGTTCAAATGTAAAACTCAGGTCTCATGCTCCTATTCATTAAAATATATGGATGGATGATATAAGGGAAAGTAGTGAAAAATCCTAATTGGTTAAAAAGATAATCAGATGAATCATTGTCAATTAAGTGCTTTCAGAATTACTGATCTCGTGTGGTGATCCGACATGTGAGATTAGGTGTAAGAAATGGTACTCTTCATAATAAGCTGCTTCATCCTAGTATATAAAGACTATATCTCTGCCTTGACTTTGCAGTGGATATATGCCATATGAGACATCTTAATTTAATGTATCTATCTTTTGGAGGTATCTTACCAACATTAATTTGTCAATATGTCATACTGTGGTGATGTGTATGCTGATGAAGTACTAGGAACTATGTCACCAGCATTTCATTTACCAGCACGGTCCCCATCGTGGTCAGTTTTCAGCAGAACTTCCAGAAGAAGAAGATACTACTAAGAAGATATAGACTGTCCACTTCTGAGGATTTGGCCATTGGGAAATCGGATGAATAGCAGCCAAACACTGTGAGATGAAAGGCCAGAAGATGAGCCTCTCGAGATGAGAGGCACTCAAGATAAGTCTGGGAAAGAGTTCCTCTCTAAAGTAGAGTTGACCTGCATGATGTGATTGGAGTGAAGATTTAAGAACCTTCAATTTCGGATGTTACATGAACAAAGTGAGAATAAATAACTGTAAACATCCACTAATAATAAGAATGTAGAATGTATATGAAATATAATTCTAGGAGAATTTGGAAGTCATCTTAAATGAAATAGAACACATAAAGATTGATGCCCTAGAAATTAGTAAGCTGAAGTAGACTAAATTTGACCATTTTGAGTCTATAAATCATATGGTTTCCTATGACAAAAAGAAGAGGTATGATGTCACATTTATTGTAAAAAGTTATATCAAAATATATCTTGAAATACAATGGTATTTGTGTAGAAAAACATATGCATATAAATATACAGGGAAGGCTAGTTCATATAGCCAGTATTTAAATTAACAAACTAACCATTTAAGCTAGTTCTGAACCAATTGAATAGTCCTACACAATTTTTCAGTCTGAAATGGGTCAAATATACAATTAAGGTGCACTAATAATTATAAGTGCCATTGCCTGTCAATTCATTAAGTTATGGTGGTTGTGATGCTGAAAGCTATCTCAGTGGTATTTCAAATGCCAGCAGGGTCATTGTAAGTGAACAGATTTCAGCAAAGTGAACAAAAATCAGTGAAGAAGGAATCTAGGAGGTTCACTGTATAGAGATCTCATTATCAGCAAGAGACAGGAGTGGAGCGTGTCCCCTAGGTCCCTGATCCCTGTGCTGTGAACCTTCTGGATCCAGAAGACAACTATAATGTTAAAGGAGTAGCAGCTTGAGCATGAAACACTGTTAGATTTCCCAATGTCCAGAGCAAGTAAAGTTGAGTGCTTTCAGGAAGAAGCTGGCTTGCAGAAAGGGGTGCCTCTGGGAGGTTACTTGGGGGAGTTAGGATCACTGACCCATGGAGCTTGAGCGCTGTACTCTTTCCATCTATTTTTGATGCTTCCTGGCTTAGAGAAATTTTCAATCATGTAAGTTGGAGCTTAATTTTTAAAGAGCAAAATTTTATTAAAGAGAAAAAAAAATAGGAAAAAGAAGAGAGACCTGCCCAGGTCGAGAGAGACCAAGTGTTACGCAGGGGTCATCCTCAGAGAGAGGCGGCCAAGGGGCTTCATTTTTTTCTTCAGTTTTCTCACCTTAAGATATGCTGCTGTAAAGATCTAGAATTAGAAAACCAAAACAGAAAAATACACTCATAATGTCTTATAAGCAAATGTTGAATTATACAGGAAGCATCAAAAATGCATGTAAAGAATACAGAGTCACTGTCCCAAAAAGAACATTCAATAATTTCAGTAGGTTGCATATGAGTGAGAAGTGATAGTACTGAAGGAATATTCCAAGTTGTCCTGAAGCAATAGCTAAAAGCAAGGCTCTGGGATTGATGGAATGCCAATTTAAATGTTTTAATAAACTGAGGAAGCACTGGCAGCACATATTTGCCTATGCCAAGAGATTTGGAAGATAGCTGCTTGGCCAAGTGACTGGAAGAGATCTATATTTGTACTGATTCCATAAAAAGATGCCCCAGCAGAATGTGAAAATTACAGAACAATACCAATAATGTCACATACAAGTAAAATTTTTCTGAAGATCATTCAACCATCATGGACAGGAGGCTGTCAGAAATTCAGCACAGATTCAGAAGAGGATGTAGAACAAGGTTTATCATTGCTGATGTGAAATGGAACTTTGCTGAAAACAGAGAATACAAGAATGGTGTTTACTTGTGTTTTATTGACTATGCACAGGAATTCAAAAGTGTGGATCATAACAAACTATTAATAAGTTTGAGGAGAATGGATATTTCAGAAAACTTCATTGTGCTCTTGAGGAAACTGTACATGGATCAAGAGACAATTGTACTAATAGAACAAGGGAATCCTGCAAGGTTTATAATCAAGAAGGGTATATATCAAGGTTGTATCCTCTTACCACATGTATTCAATCTGTAGGCTGAGGAAATTATCAGAGAACCTGGATTATATGAAGAAGAATGAAGTATCAAGATGGAGGAAGACTTATGAAGAACCTGAAATATACTGGTGACACAACCTTCATGAAAGTGAGGGAGACGTATAGTAACTTTCTCATAAAATCAAGGATTGCAGTCTTCAGCATTGATTGCATCTTAATGTAAAGCAAAACAAAATCCTCACAAATGGACCAACAAGTAACATCAGGATAAGTGACGTCAATGATTTCATCTTGCTTCAATCCACAATCAGTGCTCATGGGAGCAGTAGTTGGGAGATCAAGAGACACATTGAATGGGCTAAATCTGTTTCCCAAGATCTGTTTAAAGTGTTGACAAGCAAAGAGGTTTCATTGAGGTCTACTTGGGCCTGACTCAAGCCCTGATATTTTCAGTTCTTCATATGCCTGTGAAAGTTAGATGTTAAATAAAGAAGACTGAAGAAAAATCAAGACATTTGAATTATGTTACTGGTGAAGAATATTGCAAGTACCATGGACTGTCAAAAGAACAAATAGATCTGTCTTGGAGGAAGGATGTCCGAATGCTTCTTTGAAGTAAGTACTGTGAGACTCAATCTGAAGTACATGGCAAACATGATCAGGAAAGACCAGTCACTAGAAAAGCTTGGTAAAGCAGAGGGGCAGTTAAAAATGATTACCTGCAACATGATAGACAGGCACAGTGACGACAATAATGGGTTCACACAAAACTATTGTGAAGATAGTGAAGGATTGGGAAGTGTTTCATTCTGTTGTACATGGGCAATTGTCTGAACTGAACAGATGGCCCCTATCAACCACCATAGATCTATGAATATAGTAGAGCATCTAAGAAGAAAAATTATGAGACCATCTTAGCATCACTGCCCTCTGGTAGTGGGAGTAAGAGGCCCAACCTTGCTCCTGGAGAGCTGCTGCTGGATTTGAACCTCCAACCCAGTGGGCCACAGTCCTGAGCACAACCACTATGCTCCTGGGGCTCAGACCCCCACAACTTAGCTTTTACAAAATACCTTGGAATGAATCACTGTGTCAGAGGGATCAGGATCATAGTCTTGAGATACAGCATGGTCAACTGGAATATCACAGGAGACCAGGAGAAGGTTCTCCATTCTGCTTTCATATGAACAACTGGGATGTTGAAAACTTGTGAGCAGTCTCCTAAGGTACAACTCTTGGTCTGTCCTTGTCCAGAGAATACTGAAGTCTTGTTGGACACTTAGTCTGATGAGCCAATAACAAATCACATGATTCTCAGAAGAAAAGAACTGGATGGTGCTTCATTATCACTGCCAACTGCTCTGAAAGTAATCACAGTAAAAGATCCTAGATAGAATTGTAGAAAAATGTGGAACAAAACCAAAATCATAACCAAAAGGACAAAGACTGTATCCCCTTTTTTAACCTTTCATACTTGTGACTAAACTCACTCCTGTGACTCGGTTTTCAGATGAACAATAGCCAGTTTAACAAAGTGAACAGTACCACTGCAAAAGTACATACGCTTTAGAATAACCAAGTCTCAGATAAAATGGGCACTGTTTGCTCAAGGATAAAGTTCAGAAGGTAGGAAAGGTTAGGCAAGAAGAAAGAATGAAAACTGGAAGCAGGGAGGAAGTAGGATACCTGATGCTACACTTTGCAAGAATTGCAATTTATAGCATGAAACAATATACATTATAGAAAAGCAAACTGATGTGTCCCATAAACCTTCATCCATTGTGCAATAAAAAGAGAGGTTAAAAGATATCAATAAGTGGGAAATTCATGGCCATGGAGTCAATTCCAACTCGTTGCAACCCTAGGAGAGGGTAGAACTACCCCTGTGAGTTTCCGAGACCATAGCTCTTTATGGGAGAAGAAAGCCTGGCCTATCTCCTGTGGAGCAGTTGGTGGGTTTGATCTGCTGACTTGGTAGTTAGTAACCCAATGCACAACCATTATACCACCGGCATTCCCATTAAGGGGGGAATTGGGTGAAGGCTATTGTGGGAATTCTGCTTTTTTGAAATAACTCTGTATATCGAAACTATTACAAGTTTATAAATAGAAACAGTACACATTTTTAATGTTACAATTTTGTGCATTTGTAGTCAGTGCAGGTCTTAGAGGTGTCACCTGTTTCAGGATGTCTCACAATGTTGTGAGTGAGGTTTTAAGTGGGACTGAGTTCTCATGTTAAGGCTTAACTGCTGAGGAATATTTGGCTAGTCTTGAGATTGTTGGAAGAATTTGGTTCCTTACAGTTATTAGACTGAAGCTGTGGGTGTCTTGCTCCTTTAGGCTAAAGAGCAGCCTCTGTGCTCTATCAAATTGACTTTCCACAGGACAAGTCACCACTTGGAGGCTTACTTCATTAATTCTAGAAAGGCAGAAACTACTAGCAAGATGGAAGCTACAATTTATTAAGCATAAGCAATATCCTCACACCTTTGTTAAATCTATTAGAGTTAAATCATATGTCCCATTCCATTTCAGTGGAGGAAATGGAATAGCAGACAAGGAATAGCAGGGGTAAAGGTCTCTGTGGGCCTTTTCTGTGGGTCTCTCTAAGCATCTAATAGGGTCATTGGGAAAAGGTAATGCAATGTGGTGTAACAAGTCAAGCTGAGAAGTAATTGTAGGATGTGTACCAATGCTTAAATTATTTTTATTCTCTTCAAGTTCCTTTTTATATCTTCATTGTTTTGAACTCATAAAGACAATGTCTTCTTAGAGACTGTAAATGTCACTGACCCTGAGACAACTGAATTGCATTTTCTTCCATAATACGTGCACTAGCGTCTTTCTCTGTTATTTCTGTTCTCTCTTAGAGGAAAGAGGTGATCTCTTTCCTTATCCAGTGCATTTCACTTGTTATCTATTGCATGTCTTTGTCAGGACAAAGTTTCTTTTCACTGACCAACCAACATAATCATATTTACATACACAAACATCTCTCTCATCTACATATGATTCTATTTTTAATTTAAAAGGAAAAAATAAACTTGCACAGTATTTGTAAGTCAATGATTTATTGTCATCATTTCTGATCCACTCTTCACCTTAGTCCCATAGGATTTTTACTCTTGATATTTTATGTGTGCCTCTACTTTAAGTATTATTTCTCATTTGCTAAATTTAATAATGTACCACCCCTTTTATTGCTTCCTCTTAATTTCTTTATTAAAGCCATGTTTTCTACACTACTTTACTTCCCAATTGGGTTCTCATTTCCCTCTGTCTTCAAGTATCCTACATGTGCAATTTTATAAATCAAAACCCTCTAATTGTTTCACATGACTTCCCGAAAAAGCTAAAATTAAATGTTACACATCTTAAAACTTGACTATTAATATCATCACAGAGATTTTTAACTAAAATTACTTTAAAAATAATAGCCAAAATGACCTCATAATTGCAGAATGATATTGTTTTTCCTTTGGTGTCCATTGGCCATAATAGAGACACTAAAACAAAGAAAAATATAGATTCCTTAAAAGTATATTGCTAAACATTTTAACTTTCTGAGTCAGAAACTAATTATATGATTTTAGCTAACTTTTCACTTCTCTGTTTCTCACAGAGTTCTTTAGGTGTATATCAATACAAAGCAATGATGGTATTATAACAACTTCAATACATAGAAAAAGCTGGAGGAAATTATGCCTAGCAAATAAAGAGACAAATATTTAATATCACCATTCATCATTACAAGGAAAAACATGAGGAAGAAATGTACATTGGTTTCTACACCAATAGGCATGACTTCAGGTCTACGAGGAGGCCAAGAACAGAATGCAGCAGGGACAACAAGATGGAGAATTTCATAGGAGATTGTTGCTGATCTCATTTCTTGAGCTGTGTAATGTTTCTTTATATATATAATATTTCTTTAAAAATAAAAAAATTAAATAATTAAAAAATCCCACCTTGTCCCTCAAACCTAAATATTTGAATGGCTTTAAAAAAAGAGGGAAAAATTAATTTGAAATGGACTCAGTCTTTAGTGACAAACAAGTTCATCACAAACAAAACAAACTGAAAGAACAAAACAAAACACCCAAAGTCCCTTATGTTTAAAATAAAGTCTTTGCTAAGTTTTGCATTAATTGTCCTTTGCCAGCCTTCAAAATTATGTTTTTTATCGATTAGACACTTCTTTCCTAAACGTTGACTATTACTTCCTGTGGCCCAAATCAATTATTCTATCAGGTAGCAACTTAACTACCCAACCAATAACCTGGTGTTATCAAGTAGTCTTAGGGTGACATTTGACTACATTGTACTCCTATTTTATTTTCTCTTTCAAGCTAAAGGTGAGGCAGCCGTTTTTGGAAGAAACACATTTGGAATTCAAAAACTTGCTCAGTCTTAAACACAGCATATTCTTCTCCTCTCTAGACTAATGTTGAGTTTCAAGTAGGTGTTCAGACATGATCTTCTGTCAGTTTGAACAGAATCTGACTAATCCATCTGACATTAACTCATTTAAGTCATCTTCTTATGAGCAATAGAGAGGAAAGCTGTCAGAAAGTTCCTATCTTATGTGAAATGCAGCTGCCAGATTTATTTTTCATACTGTCAGATGTAGGGAGGTTTATTCTTATTGTGCCAAATATACTTTCATTATTCTTGACTTTAAAAGCATACTACGGTGTTTGCTTTAATGAAAAGTGCAGTAGATCCTTGAGGTCGACAAAAGTGTTAATGTCTGCTATTTTCATGATTAGGAACACTTGCAATTTCAATAGTACAAATCTTTGGTAATTCTAGATGATGAAAATGAATTTTTAGATAATAAGTATGAAAACAATTTTCTCAAAAGAGAAGTGTATTTTTAGACATGAGTATTCTTAGGTTTTAGCGCAAAGCAAATTTCTTATTCCCATTTTAGAAGTTATTTATTTATTTAAATTACTTGTCTCAAATATGTATGATGGTTTACATCTCATAATTTTATCTGTCAGATACAGAGGTGGGAACAGGGAGAGGGGAGAGAAAAGGTACATAGTAGGGAGGAGGCAGGAAAAGAAAAAAGAACCATAAATGGAGGGTTTAACGGGATATTGTTGTTGATTTCATTTCTTGACATGGGCTATGTAAATACATATAATGTGTTTCTTCAAAAAAGGCACAAAGAGACCGAAGTAAAAAAAATCCCTCCAGATTTCTTATCCTTCAAACCTCAAAAGTGTTCTGAGTGGCTTAAAAAAAAGACAGAAAGTAAAATTAAAATGGACTTGGCATCTTAGGAACAAACAAGTTAATCTTAAAGAACTACCATGACAGAAGTATAGGCAAAAGTCAACATTGCTAATAGGGTTCCAGTTCATATATGTTTGGATTTCTTTCGGACAAAGCATATTTCTATGATTGATAAGTAAGTGGCTGCATCCAATATTCTCCCAGTAATACGCTTACCTTAGTCTCATTAGAGAACCTTAAAAAAACAAGGTTCAGTCAAGACGGTGATCAAACGAAGTGGATCTGCTGGGCCAGTTAGTACAAGGTAGTTAAACCCAAGGTTCTAAAGGATATGATGAATTGTGTATTAGGTGAGGACGGGGTGTTTTGGTGGTGATATTATGAAAGAGTGGTTGGCAGACACAGGGCAATCACAGCTACTTATTAGGAAGATTTTAAGAATATTGAAAACTGTATTGTGAGAAAAACATTAAGTAGTTACCTAGAGAATCATTTTTCCCTCATGACATCTGATCTTCAATGATAGCGAAAGAGTCACTATAGCAATGTTATTGGGAAACATTATCCCATCTGCTTTACAGCGCTGGCCCTGCCTCTTCGGACATCTCTTTTGAGGCAGTCATGTGCTTATGTTAATTTTATGATTGAAATGTAGGGGTGGATTGTAGCCTGTTAATCTGGAGAGAGCCTTTGAGTAGCCAATGAGGCCTCTATGTGGGCATAGATTTCTCTTGAGACTTCTGGGAAATCTCGTGATAGTTCCCTCGTGAAGATGAGAAGGTATCTTTCCCAGTTGTTGGGAGTTAGTCTCAGAGGCGATGAGTCACGGAAAAGACAAGATGGCAGCGTCCGAGAAGCTGGGGGAGCCAGCAGAGAGACCACATGGCTTTGCCCTGATGGAGCCAGACCTCGGAAGCTGGGGCGGTCACATGGAGACCTCTGCCAGCGATGAGTTGCTTCTGCTGTTGATGGACCCTGAGCTCTGGAAGCAAGGAGCCATGGGGAGACCACTGCCAGCGCCAGGATTCTGCACTCACTGACCTGTGACTTCGTGAGTCAAAAGGAGACTTTATAGACTGATTTTGGGCATATGGACTAATATCGGACTTATGACTTTGCACTGGACTGGATTGGGATACCTTCTTAGTGTGACATTCCTTTTGTATATAAACCATTTCCTTATATCTGTATGCTTGTCTTTGAAATTTGTTCCTCTAGTCTACCCGGACTAACACATCTTTGTTTTTTAAACTCAAAAAACAGTTTAAAGAGAATGCAGTTTGAATTCCTTGAGAGGGCCCAAACTGCTGTCTTGACCTAGTAAAAATTTAAGAGTGCAGATTCTTTCAGAAAAGATTGTTATTGTTAGATACCATCAAGTCAGTTCCATTTCACAGCGACTCTGTGTACAAAAGAACAAAATACAGCCTGTTTTTTTTTTTCCATCCTGACAATTGCTCTTATGTTTCAAATCTTTGTTGGCAGCTGCCATGTCCACTTGTTCTGTGGATGCAAAGGGTTAGAGAAATGAAAACAGCCCTTTCAAAAGACCTAAAATGAGGATAGATTGGGAAACAATGGCTTCACTTCTTAATATTTCTATTTCTTAACATTTCTATAAGGAGCTCTGTTGGTGATGTCAGGTACGTGTTAGACTGCTAATGTAAGGCGAATTTTGAAGAGTTCAAAGCCATCAGTTGCTCCAGAGGAGAAAGAGTAGGCTTCCTTTCCTTGTGTATGGTTATAGTACTAGTAACACATGGGGAGTGTCCTACTCTCTCCTTCAAGGTTGCTGTGAGTTGAGTCATAGCCTGCTCGGCCGCAGTGAGTTTGTTTCAGGACTTTTTTTCTATGATTTTATTGCAATACCATTTTCTTATTTCCATGCATTGTGTTGCATGCATCATTAATCGATGGCTTTAGTTTTACTATGTTGAACCTTATCTGTTTAACATACATTCTATGTGTTCTTTTGTAGGTTGCTACTTTAGTTCAGTATTGTAGACATTTTTCCATGATGCAATGTGTTAACATCGCTATTTCACTTTTATTGACATTATGCAAAATGTGATGCTCGAAATCTCCGTGGTGTGGAAACATGCATATGTGCAGTCCAGTGCACACACCTAAGTGCATATGTTTCCCTAAGGGAAATTTTGAAGAGTAAAATTGAAGGGCTATATAATTTTGCTAGATCTTGAAAACTTTTTTCCAACATGGCACTATCACTTTACTCTCTTACTAAGCATGAGCCAAAGTTCTGGCGCACTACAGTTTCACCAACATTTGTTTTGTTGTTAGATGCCTTAAATCCTGATGTCACATGCTTCTTCATATTATTTAACTTCTATGATTATTTCCTCAGCAGACATATGGAGTGAGTATGGTGAAAGGTCACAACCCTGACACACATCTTTCTTGATTTTAAACCATAGAGCATTTCCTTGCTCTGTTTGAATGACTACCTCTTGATGCATTTACAGATTCCACATGTGGGCAATGATATGCTTTGGGATTCCCGTTCTTCTCAAGGTTATCCATAGTTGGTTATGATCCATAGAGTCAAATTATGTTGAATAATCAATAACACACAGGTAAACATTTTTTTTCTGGTATTTCCTACTTTGAGCCAAGGTATACTTGACATCAGCAAGATAGATCTTGTTTCATGTCTTCTGCGTCTGGCCTCATTTTTTGGCTATTCCCTATTAATAAAAAAATAAAATTAATTTTGATATTAATAGAAAAATGAGTATCTACTTAAATTTATTACAGATTTAAGAATATTTTACCATTTAGCCAATTTTAACTAAAACATAGTTTGAAAAATAAAAGCAGCCTAAAGAAGAATAGGTACAGAATAAAAGAACTAGTAGTAAGAAAACATGTAGCCATAGAGAGCTTTATTTTTTTTCTCATGCTCAAAATTAAGAATATATTATCAAAAATGTCAAGGTAAATATTTTTAAATTATAGTTAGTTTTGAGGCTATGCATATATTCATATAAATTGGATTTGAGGTTTAATTTCATATGGCTAAATTTGGTTTCTGGGAATTTAAATCAAGTAAAATATTAAATAGCATAAAAATCAAATTCAAGAATTTGTTTCATTCTCCTGCTTTGAATTATTGTCAGTATTTTCTTCAGTTTATACTGTATCTTAATATCCTGTTTAAAAAAAACTGCCACAAAGTATGATCTAGATAGTCTTACCTTTCTCGTACCTCTATGAAAAAAAATGCTGTGTTTTTCAATTTTATGTTTTAAAATTATCCTCCTGCCCCATGTGGATTCTGAATACAGGCAAATTAAACACAAATGGAAGATGAACTATCAACATTCTCTGGAGTAAATTGGAAGGCAAAGTAGCTAACATCATCTAATATAATCGGAATCTTCTTTTAAATTATTTGGATTTATGAGTAAAGTATCAGTTGTTTGCTTTCATTTGGTAAGTATATCATTGTCCTAGTAATGCCATAGAAAATTACCAAATGCCTTTCATGATGCCTTTCATCAACATAAATTTACTCTCTCACAATCTGAATTCAAGTTGTTGATATGACCACACTCCTAACAAAGATTCTGGGGATCACCGCCTGCCTTTGCCTGTTTGTGCCTTCCGTCATTCCTTGGATGGTGGCTACGCAAGTCAACTCTTACTCTTCTCTTCTCACTGCCTTGTCCTCTGTGTCGATTTCTTCCCTCTCCCATCTCATAGGTATATTTATCACTGAACTTAAAGTCCACCCAATCCATTTGGAATGGTTCCATCACGATGTTGTTGTTTTTAGGTGCCCTTGGGTCAGCTGCTGCTCATAGCAAGCCTATGCACCTGTGTCAGCCTCACAGTCATTGCCATGCTGGAGCACTTTGGGAAAGCCTGTGTGCCAGCTCATGTTATAGAGGACCTGCCTCTTCTTGCTGATGCTCTGCTTTACCAAGCATGATGTTCTTTCCCAAGAACTGGTCCCTCCTGGTAGCATGTCAAAGTCGGTGAGACAATCTTGTCACCCATCCTGACAAGAAGCATTATGCCTGCCCCCTTTGCAAGGTTTTCTTGAATTTGTTCTAATAAGATAAACTTAATTACAACTACAAGGACCCTTTTCCTAAAGGAGTGCACATGCATAGGTTCTCGGAGTCAAGATATGACTTTTCAGGAGTCATCACTGCAGTGAAGATGGACAAAATAAAAAACAGTGATAAACTTGTGTGGTGCCATTGGCTAATGTGCATATGGGAGTTCATTATATTCTTTCTAACTTTTTCCATTAAAAATTTTTATTTTAAAAAATATTCCTAAATAAGGTTGTCTTTAAGAAAAATTCACATTGAGTGCTCAGAAGATGGCTTCATGTGGATGTTTACATCTTGTGGGTGGAACTTTACTTCATAAATTATTGTTGTTCATATACCTGTCCATCCATATCTCTATTGATCACTCCCATCACCCAAACGTTACCAATTCAATATAAAATAAACCGTCACTACTGAAATGTGGTGTTCAGGTCATTGAGGATTAAGACAAGGTCACAGAAACAAAATTGTGAAACAAAAAGCAAACTTGGGACTCTACCAACCTTGTTTTTTGTAAATGATTATCCTGTGACTCAAGAGATTGGATTTTACCTGACGTAACACAAATTTTTCAATGACAGAGAAATATCTGAAATATAAGAGATTTTTTCATGTCACATATGATGGGTCATATAGACTTGTTATAATGGAACTATTTGTTGAGTTCTATCTACTGCAATTATGGAGGCTGTTGCATGAGTGACAATGGAATTGTCTTTTCTTATAGTCACTTAGAAAAATTCATTTGCTATCCACAGTTGATTGAATCCACGGAGTTCCTTAGTAACATCCAATTCTACTCCATTCACGTCCACCTACAGATACTAAGAAAAGGGCTTCATGGATATGGGAGTGGTAGGGATGCACAGAATCCAGTGTTGCTTACAATGTAAGTAATGTTGCAGATTCACCTCAGGGATTTCTGTAGGAAAGGCAATATCTATGGAATAAAACTATACTTTTGACATGGATTTTGGACATGGAAATATCTTAATAACTTTGTAATGCTGTCAGTTTTTCTCAGGGGAATTTTCCTTATCAAAGTAAATTATGGTTTTTCCTTTCTAGAAACAGGAATGAATTCATCACTAAAAAAATCAGCAAATCTATGCTATCCTATTTTGAATTGTATATATAACCCTTAGAACTTTTGTAACACCTGTCACAAGAAATTTTTATAACTTAAAAATAAACTAAGGGAGAAAATGTAGTGTCATGGCTATCTGAGGACCTGACCCAGATAGTTATTAGCTGTGTAATTTGGATTAGTAGGTTACTAAACTGTTCTGTGCCTGTTTCCTCTTTAGTTTAGTCAACCAAATTATAGAGTCCACTTTTCAGGTGAGGATTAAATGGCATGTAATGTCTTAAGGTTAAAACTTTGCTGCACACTGGTTTTCATTACTTAATATTATTTTACTTAGTTAGATAGGTACTTTTGGGTAAGATAATTTTGATTAAAATGCCAGGGCCTATTTATTTTTCATATTGCTGTAATTTGGGGCAGAAATTTTGTGTTCCCTACCCATTCTTATTGTTTTCTCTGGAAACAAGATCCAATTTTCTTTGATGTGACAATGATATGTAGGCATGAGAAATGCATTTCAAATAGTCTCTTATAAATATAGCCAGGATCATGACTTAAATATGAAAATGCTTAAATATGAAAATGATACAAGGAAGATTGTGTAATGGGAAATTTCTCAATGGAACACATACTAGCTGTCCTCTATCTTTTAAAAAACGTCTTGCTGCTACTTGGTGCATGAAGTGATCCTGAGGATGGAAACCTTGGTGAAACATGGGAGAGCAGGAAGAAAAGAGTCTAGGAGTTCCAAGGACTTGCTGAGGTTTCCCTATGAAGTTGGCACAGCCCACCTCCTAACTTCCAAAGGAAAAGGCACAGGGAGTGGGAGAGAAGAGAAAACTTTCTCATGGTAGAAATTTGTAGCAGTCTGCTTTTATAAAGATTTAAAACCTTGGAACCTCAAGGGGGATGTTCTGCTATGTCCTGTAGGACTTCTTGAGCTGCAATCAATTCAATGGCAGGCACTTTGGTTCCTATTCAGTATTTATTACTTCTGTTTCTTTAAAGTGGAAACTCATTTGGCTTATATTTTAATAGTATGTTGCTGTAATAGGATGCCTACATTGAAATCTTGGGTAATAAAAACAGAACATGGCTAAGCTACTTGGGTTCATTTTGCTGCCTTCAAACTTGGGTTCTACAGCTGCAAGGTCAAGTTCCCCTACCACTCAATAGTTTCTCCCTTCGGGTGGGACACAAAAGCCTCCAGGAACCCTTCTGAAGAGATGAAAATCCAAGGTTATGCCACTCCGTGGACAAAATAAAGAGCCTCTGAGACCTCTTTCAGGTGAGAGCTTGCTGCTTTCCTTGGTGATCATTTTCTAAGCCTTTGTTACTGTGCCGATGTTATCACCCTTCTCAGAGATGGCTGCCTTTCTGAGTTTCAAGCACTTGGGAGCCCTTTGGGAGGAAAGTCACTTTCTTTGCTAAGTGCCAGGCATTTTTATTGTTATTAAGTCAATTCCCAAAGTCATATCCACTAACATGACATTTTCAAAAATGACATATTGCAGCCGTGCAGTGGGAAATGCTGTTCAGCTGGCTCAAAGATGCCAGTCTCATAAGTATTGCTTTTGTGGTGGTACTTTGGGGAATGGCACTGCTTTTTGGTGGCTCAATGTGCCCACAGGTAGAAGGCTATTAAGGGAATAATGATGGGCAAAAGCAGGTGGCAGATACTTTATGGCTGGCTCATCTTCCACCTAAGGCATCTGTTGTTTCAGAGTGGATGTAGTCCTTGTACATAAAGACTGGCTCTTGAGAATAATACAGAGTGATGATATTCAAACATATTCTTTGAGAACCATTACCGTAATTGGTTTAAAATTCAGTGTGTTCATAGGCATATCAAGTCCATGAAATACGCCAAGTTTGTGGAAGCATAGCTTTTTTTCCCTTTAATTTCCAGAGGGGATTTGCTTTATGCCTTTTGATTCCACAACGGAGAAATTCACAGTGCAAGTAGAGAGAAATTAGGCAACTATACAAAATGAGAATTCTGGGACTAAAGTTACCATCCAGAGTTCCATAGCACTGAGACAAATCATGAGTACACCTCAAGGATATAACTCTCAAAATATTCATTTGATGGTAATGATTGCCAACTTAAAAAATCAAAAATTGCTATGGGGAAATATTTCTGATGATATGTATCTATTCACTGGTGAACAGTCTACTGTGATATAATTTAGAAGAGGCTGTTTTGGTTTTCACTGTGCCCATAAAATGCCGATCTGAGATAAGAGTGGAAAGGAATCAGTGGAAAGGAATCAGTGGACTAGGCATGAACAGAGTACTTCATCTAGGACAGGCTTTGTTCAGCAATCAATTAGCACAGTTCCCTAGGATGCCCTAACACAAAACGTGTTGCCCTTGAGTGACTCCCAGTCCTTTGGAGCCATAACGTTGGACTAGAACTGTCACACTGAGTTTCAATGGGTTTGGAGAGTGGATTTTCAGGCCTTTCTTCCATGCTGCCTCTGTGTGGGCTGAAACTTCCGATCTTTCAGTTAACCTCATAACACAGTACCAATTTTCACCATCCAAGGACTGTCAATAAAAAATCAGAGAAATGACCAGTTATTGTGACTCCCCATTCAACCATCATATCCCCATGCATATCAATAGACACTCTTCCACATATATACATACCATATATACTCATGTATAAGCTTAGATTTTCAGCACATTTTTGTGCAGTTTTTGTGGCGAAATTAGGTGCCTAAGCTTATATTCAGGTTGGCTTGTACTTGAGTATATACAATAATCTGATAGTATATTGTGCTTCAAAGAGTACTATAAATAAGCACTCAGGGTTGTGCTTCTTAAATTTTATTTTGGTTGAGATGCAGAACATGTATGGCTACATTCAGCTGTTGCACCAAGAACTGTGGAAACAACACTTTCTTTTTAAAGCACAGAGGAGATATGGATGGATATTATTTTATTTTTCCTTTATAGTGTTGTTTTTAAGTACAAGTAGACATGCAGCCCAATTGTGTGTGTGTTTTCCTAAAGAGAAACCTGAAACGAAGAGAACTTGTTCACAAATTCCTTTTGTAAAACTTGGGTCTATATTGTCAAATTATTTTTTAAATTCTGAAGTTCAATTTGTTTCCATTAGGGTCCAATCACAGTTATAATCTTGCTATTTTTTTCTTTTTAATAATTTTATTGGGGGCGCTTACAGCTACTAAAACATTCAGTACATCATTTGTATCAAGCACATTTACACACATGTTGCCACATACATTTCCAAATCTTTTACACTTGAGCCCTTGGTACAAGCTCCTCTTAAAATAAAACTCCCCTTTTCCCTCCCCCCCTTTTTTAATGAATCATTTTATTGGGGGCCCATACAACTCCCACCACAATCCCTTACAACATCAATTGTATGCAGGCCACTTTTACACACCCATTGCCATCATCACTCTCAAAACATTCTCCCTCCCTCCAGGCCCCCATTATCAGCTCCCTATATTACCCTTCCTCCCCCGCTTCCCGTTGAACCCTTAGTAATTTGCAAATTATTTTTTTATCCTGTACACTGTACAATGTGTCCCAACACTCACTTCCCTGCTGTCTGTGTCCCAGAAAGGAGGCTACGTGTAGATCCCTGAGTTGGTTCTCCCTTTCTATTCCTCCATCCCTCTACCCTCCTGGCATTACCACTCCTATTACTAGTCTTGATGGATCATCTATCCTAAGTTTCCCATGTTTCCAACTTCACTGTACATCTTCTGGTCTAGCTGGATTATGTGGTAGAATTGGGGTCATGATAGTGGGTGGGAGGCAGCATGGGAACTAGAGGAAGGTTGCATATTTCGTAGTTCCTACCCTGTATCTTAACTGGCTCATCTCCTATAATTTTTCTACTTTTAAAGAATAAATTCTTAATATCATTTGAATTGAATGTTCACTTTTCACATTGTAGCCCTGTAAAAATATATAGAAATGTATGAAATTTTAAACTAAGGATGGACACCACAAATTTTGGACAAGAATGTATGCCATTTTCAGAAGTTTTAGATGGAATCTTTTTATCTATATTTGAGACTATATTTATATTTTATATATTTATATTTATATATATTTTATATATTATATATTATATTATATATTAATATATATTAAATATATATTTATATATATTTGAGACTATATTTATAGTCTCAAAATTTGGTTCATCTCAAAGATTATGTTTTTCAGAATAATGATGAGCCTCGAGATGATGTGTCAACATTTATAAATGATCTTCCCCACTGTCTGCCATCGTTCCTGACCTTCTCATCTGACCTTGGACAGAAAGGCATCTTGACACGATGCAGCCTCTAACATGCACCTTTGGATAGTCAACTGATGTGACAGTCTCAATAAGTGACAATCTGTAAATTACTTCATTTAATTAGCTATGCTTCAGAGAAGCCTAAATTCTTCAATTCACTTCCTCATTTGCTGGTGTAGAATGAGATGACATTCAACCACAATTATAAACCAAAACTAAAAGTTTGGATTATACTTATGTAATTCTAGTCTGCATGGGTGTACAATGGCCAAAATGTCACCTTCATATTTCCACAATGTTGAAGAATTGAGAAATCAATGAGAAATACTGACTGTGTCAAATCCACATCTCTGTAAAGAATCTAATACACAATAGTAGAAATTAATAGTATAGCAAAAACACATGAGAATAGCCAAAATTTTATATTAGTAAAAAAATAGTGATATATTTGTCTATTTAGAATTGGTAATAGAAATTAGAGTACATGTTTTAGTGAAAGGAGTATTAAATAAATTACAAATAAGAGGCATTGCATTCTATTAAGTATTTGTGAATATTGAACTTACCTAATGAGAATCCCAAAAAGTTATGCAAAGGAAAATTAAAAAAATATTTCTATGGTTACAGCTCTTGCAGGCATGTGTTTATTACAAACAAAATATGTTTAAACCTGTCTATGCAATCAGTGACTACAGACAAGTTTCTTCAGCAATTCACTTGGCTTAGTTGAATTAGGGTGCCTTAACATAAAGATGATTGAAACAAAACAAAGGTTGTCAGGGATCTGATAGGCCTGTTAAATTCAAGGCAAGAGGTCAATACAGGTGATGGTCTCTGTTTTGGGGGATTTCAATAGTATCTTGTTGTAATTTCTCCAATGATAAAGGACTATCATTTGGGTTGTAGTATGAAGTTTTAAGAACTTGTAAAAGTATATTGATGAGGAAAAGTCCAGGAAAGTTGTATTTAGATGAGGTTTTCAATTACAGCAACACATCTGCGCATTCTTCATGGGTAACAGTGACTCTCCCATTAGAATTTGATTGTGAAACACCATCCACTGTACAACTCTGTATTTGTCCCTTTCAACTTCTTTGTGTTTCCAAAATTAAAGAATATTTTAAAGAATGTAATTTGAGCCCTGTGAATGTACCAAAACTGCTGGTGGGACAAATTATATAAATAAGAGCACAGAATTCTCCAGTGATGATCTAGAGAGGAAACGGTACCTTAAGAGGTATACAGACCTAGATGAAAGATATACTGAAAAACAATAGATTCACATTTTGGTAGTTTTTTTAATAGTCTCCTTTGATTTAGTGGTAAAACTTTGACTGACTCTAATATATTGAAGGGTGTATATGAAGGGATTCCAAAATGTTTGTGAAAAATGGAATTTCCCACAAACTTTTCAAGGAGTCCTCGTGGCATAATGAGTGAGATATTGACCTGCTAACCACAGAGTCTGATGTGAAGGCCACCAACAGGTTCTCTGCAGGAGAATGGAAGGCTACCTGCTCCTGTAATGATATGCAGATTTATTGAAACTACAATTCAGTTTCCTTTGATCTCTACTTTATAAAATGAAAGCCAACTATTTTTTAAACAACTAATCATTTTATTGGGTGATTCTTACAAATCTTATAACAATCCATCATACAATAATATTATAGGGTTACTAATACTGTAGAATTATAATAGTAAATAGGGCTTTCCCTTTCTCTCCCTTCCACCTCTCCTCCCCACCCCTAGCCCACTCCCACCATCACCCTACCCTCACAATATCACTACTACTACTACATCACTGCTGTTCCTGAGGGATTTATCTGTCCTGAATTCCATGTGAATAGAGTTCTTATCTGTACCACTGTGTGTACTATGGTCTAGTTGGCTTAGTAAGGTAAAACTGAGTCATGGTAATGGAGGTGGGTGGTAGCTGGAAGTATTCAGGAACTAGAGGAATGATGTGTCTTTTGTTAGTGCTATACTGCACCCTGGTTGAATCATCCCTTCTTTGTATTCCCTTTGTGAGGGAATGTCCAGTTGCCTATAAATGGGCTTTGTGTCACCACTCCAACCCCGTCTCTTTTACATCAATATAATTATTTGTTTTGAATTTTTGTTACCTGGTACCTACTCCTGTCAACACCTCATGATCACACTGGTTGGTTTGCTTCTTCCATGTGGATTTATTTTCTTCCTTGCCAGATGGCAACTCATTTGACTTCAAGCCTTTAAGATTCCTGATGCTACATATTTTGATAGTCAGACATCACTTGCTTTTTTCACTACATTAGTTTATGCACCCATTTTGTCTTCAGTGATATGTCAGGAAGGTGAATATCAAAGAGTTCCAGGTTATTAGAATAAAGTGTTTTTGTGTTAAAGGAGGCCTGTGTAGGGACCCAAAGTCTGTCTTCTGTCTTAATACTTAGCATATAAGTATATGTATATTGCCCTCTATCCCTTTAGTTATAAATTAAAGTATTTGCATATATTCATACCTATATCTATGCTGGTATAAATAGCTTTTGCTTCCTATTTCTTTCCTCTATTACCTTTCACTTTTCTCCTATCCCACTATCATGCTCATCTGTTTGGCTCTTAGTAACTCCTTTTGAATACATTGCACTTGATCAAACCCCACCAGGCATGGTACACCATACTTGCCATCAATTTTAGATCTCTTGTTGTTCCCCTATCCCTGAGTTTGTTGGCTCGCCACTCCCCGTCCCTGCCCCTCCTCTCTCATGACCTCCAAGAACCACAGTCCCAGTATTTACACCTTTAGATTGTTAATCCAGTCTATTTTATATAGATAGACAAAGGGAAAATGAAAGAGAAGCAAACAAAACAAAAAGCAAGACAATAGATACTTCCAGGTCTGTCTGCTGACCGTTATGTATGATGTTCAGTCAAGTCTGATGAGGTGCCAAGTCCTGTCACTCCAGTCAGAAGTCTACTTTCAGAATTCCCCATGGACTTAGTTACTTTTCTCCCCTTGCTGCCTGTGGCAGACCTGGTATGTTTTCCATACAGTGTCTCCAGTGCTGTCCCCCACCCACCCCATAGTGCTATGGGTCAGTGAGGGAAGGCTGTGACTCCTGATGAGGTCAGATCTAAGATCCTCTGTGTGCATTGGCAGCTCTGAGCAGGAATGTTGTCCCCGGGGCCTTGATATAGCCTGGGAGAGTTGGGGCTGTCCAGACCACACAGGAGTGAACTAAGAGGGCAGGAAGGAGGGAGGCAAAGGAGGAGGGTAAGGGAGGAAGAGAGGGAGAGAAAGAGAGAACCTCATTAACTATTGATTTTCTGAACTCTCTACTAATATTTTATGTTGCAATTACCTTCTCTATACTAATATACCTTTGATTTTCATCCTTGTTTTATTGAATCATTTTGAAAATGGAAAGCTTGCATGGGCATCATGGCCATAAAATATTATTATTACTCATAAATTGTCCAAGATACTGTTATTTAAGCATCTACTTGTCAGTAGAAATTTGATAAAAGAAGCATCAGATGATTGTTAAATAAGACAGTACTTTTTAGGAATGGACAATTAAGTTACAATATTTGATCCCCATTTTTTTCAGAAATGCTTCATATGAAAACCAGTAAAGGAATATACCGATAGCTTAAAAGATCTTTACCAAATTCAAGCAATTGAGCTTTCATGTATCTTTTCTAGGTACTTTTAAAATTATCACTTTCAAATGCACATACTTGTCTGGAAAGTTGGATGAATCACAGCACGCTTTGAACATTTGAAGACAGGAATAGTCTGTCATATTAGAGTATAAAAGACACAATTTCTACACATAAAGGAGAATCATGAAGTTCCAATGTACCCAAATTATATAATTACAGGATTCTGGCAATTTACTTTAATTGGTAGTTTAAAAGTCGTTTCAATCTGGATTTTAATGGACAAGAAGGAAGAAGTGCATTTAGGTATTCATTTTAAATGAGTACAATAGTTATGAATCTCTTTATCCCTAACTAATACATTATATACATGTATACATATCCCTAACTTATATATTTCACATATATGTAAATATTACTGAGGCTTGCTTTGTTTTTTTATATAAAATGAGTATAAAGTATATAGTTATACACCTGTAAGGTAATCCTGGTTGTCATGGGTTACACTTTGAGCTGTTAACCACAAGGTGTGTGTTCAAATTGACCAACTGTTCCAGAGAAAGATGAGCCTGTGTGCTTCTAAAAAGATTGATAGTCTTGGGAACCCTATGACGCAGTTCCATCCAGTCCTACATGGGTATCATCTTGATTATAGGGGATTGGTTTATTTGTATTTATGATAATTGTTATATGTTCATAGCATGCAGCACAGAAGTTTTTTTTACTTTTCTCTTGTATGTTTTCTTATGACAAATAAAGGTTAAATTTCAAGATATAAAGATACTAAAATTCCATTATGCCCAAATATTAGGCAGATATGTTCAGGAATTCATCTCTGACTTTAGCAAACCATGCAAATTTATCTCAACTCTATGTATCCAAGGAATGATTTGATCAAAAGGGAAAAATGATCTGACTCTCTTGGTTTGGATTTAAATGAAATTTTTGAGAAAAACAATATGGATCTAGTGATTTGGGTACTCACCTTCCTGACATGATCACTGAAGACAAATGTGTGCATAAGCAAATGTGGTGAAGAAAGTAGATAGTTCCCAGCTATGAAAAGATAAAATGTCTGGGATCTTAAAGGCTTTTGAAGGTAAACAAGCAGTCATCTAGCTCAGAGGTAACAAAGCCCACATGGAAGAAGCACAATAGCCTGTGTGACCAGAAGTGTCAAAGGGATCCTGTATCAGGCAACTAACAACTAAAAATTATATCATTGTAAATGAGGAGGAGAACATATTGGGAACCCAAAGTCCATCTATAGGTAATGGGACATCCCCTTACAGAAGGGTCGTGGGGAGGAGACAAGCCAGTCAGGGTGCCATATCGCGATGGCGAAGCATACAACTTTCCTCTAGTTCTTCAATACTTCCCCCCCCCCCACTATCACAATCCCAATTCTACTTTAGAAATCTGGCTAAACCAGAGAATGTACACTGGCACAGATTGGAGCTAGAAACATAGGGAATCCAGGACAGATGATCCCTTCAGGGCTAGTAGTGAGTGGCGATACTGGTAGCATGAAGTGAAGGTGGAGTAGTAAGGGGAACTGATGATAATGATCTACATATAATTTCCTCCCTGGGGTATGGACAATGGGGAAGTGGATGAAGGGAGACATCGGGCAGTGTAAAATATGACAAAATAATTTATAAATTATCTAGGGTTAATGAGGAAGAGGGAAGCGGGTAGGGAAGGGAATATATGAATGGGTGATACCAAGGCCTTAAGTAGAAAGCAAATGCTTTGCAAATGGTGAGGACAACAAATGTACAAATGTGCTTGACCTACAATAATGGACATAGGGATTGTGATGAGTTATGTGAACCCCTAATAAAGCTATTTTTAAAAATGACCTAGTGATTTGAGATGAGCCTGATGGTTCCTTAAGTAACACAGTTTTATTGAGATTTATCTAGAAACCTCTTTTTAACTGGCAAATGTGTCAAAAGACTTAGAGATGATGATATAATTATGTGAATTCATTTAATTATGGTGTGTATATATGCATTTCTAACACTTGTAAAACAAAAGAAATGAGGACCTTGGGAGGTGTTCCATGGAAATTAAGAAAATATCATTTTAGAAAATTTATGTGGAGTTGGAGATGGATCAAGAATATGAAGCTGGATATGACTGGGGTAAAGTGTATCTTGAAGGCCATGCTTGTTTCTGATGAGGAATGATGTGTTAGACAGGGTTCTCTAGAGAAACAAAACCAGGACACTAATAATTCTCTGTATATTTACATAGATAGAAGGATATCTAACATAAGAAACAAACAGTTAACTAATCTATAAAGCAGTACAAATGGCTGAGTGCACTCACTTGTGTGAGAATAGTTACTACACTGGCAATTCTTTGAGTCTTGAGGGCCGTGAGCAGTCCTCTGTAGAGCAATTCAGGTTATTCGGCCACAGGCAGCAAACAGCAAAGCAGGTCACCAACAGTCAGCCAGATGACAGCATCCCACAGTCGCCAGCTCAAGAGATGTCTATTCCGGGATTGTGGCGAAGCAGGGCTTGAAGGAACCTCAGCTCACAGCAACACAGTCCACGGATTAGGTGCCCCACAGGTAGTGTCGCTTGGCTATGGAGGCGCAGGACAAATGAGGCAGCCATCTGGCCAAAGACCCAAAAGAGCAAGAGCAAGGGTAGGAATCACTGAGCCATTTATATCTCCACCCTTCAATTGATTTTAGTGTGTTCATTGGCCAGGTTGGCACAACAAACTTACCTATCACAAATAATAATGCACAAAAAATTCAAAAGGTGTCAAAGACACAGCATTGTCAATTAGATATTTTTATCTAAAGCAGATAATTAACAGCATTATTGTTTTCCTCCCTGGTTTTTTTCTGCATTCCCAGGCTCCTTAGGGAAATGTGGACATTTTAGATGAGCCAAAGAAATAGAATCCTGTATGACAAACATTCCAACTGTTTTTTTAGCTCAGTTGGTGTCTAGCCCATTTCAATCTTTGTATTTCTGAAAATAGTCTTTTCATTTAATTTACACATGCCTAGAAGCACTGGAATCGATGAATTTTATAAAATGAAAAATAAATAATAGGCTATAAATAGACATGTTTAGAATTGCTGGTAAGTGAATTCTATACTTACAGTATTATAATGTCTTTAAATGCATATCTTAGCTCTAGTGAAAAAATAACAAAGATTATAATTCTCCTCTAGTTGAATTCATTGTATTTTTAGGTAAGTCCTTTAAGTAGCTGTGACTTTCCATTTAATTGGTATTGGGTTGTGGGTAGCAGTGCTATTTTTTGTTCTTCAAATGACAATGTGCTGTTGGCTGGCATTTGCAGGATGACACTGTAATATGCATAAATCCCATTATACTCTGTGGTTGATGCTTTAAAATGAAGGGGTAGTTTTCCTGACCTACTTGTTGATTTATTTTAGCACATGAGTACGCATCAATTCATTGAAGTGGGTTCCTAGTAATCTTTGCTTACTTTCTATAGATCCTCTCTGTAATATTTATTGTCAAAGTTAAAAAAGAATGCTATCAAATATGCTTCTAACAGGGCTGAGCCCCGGTGGCGTAGTGGTTGTGTGCAGGAATGCGGCCCACTGGGATGGAGGTTCAATCCCAGCTCCACAGGAGCAAAGGCTGGGCCTCCTACTCCCACCACCAGAGGGCAATGATGCCCCCCCAAATATGCTTCTAACAGAAGAGAATTTTGAATTAAATGTGAATCATACTTTGGAAGTTGATTATGCTTCATGCCATTGGTAGAATGAAGAACTGTTTTGCGAAAAAAATTCATCTGACGCTTTGTTCGAAAGAACTTATATTAATATAAAAATATAGATTTTTTTTTCTTTTTGGAGACTTCATTATGGTGTTGATGCAAGTGTAAAGAACAAATTAGTTTTCCATTTAACAATTTATTCTCATTTTGTTGTGTGACTTTGTTGCAAATCCTTCGATATGACAGCATTCTTTCTCCTCATTTCTGGACCTTCTTTCATTCCCAGATCTTCTTTTTGAACTTTGTTTTTGAGCAAATGTTGCTATTTGGTTCCTTCTAAGAAATATGTTCTTCATGGGTGTTGTCATTTATTTTCTAGACCTTTCAAAAGTTTCACTGAAAAGTTACCCTAAGAAGTAGGAATAGTTCCAAGTTTGAAGGATGCCTAAAAGCCATAATCTTGGGTTCTATCATTCTATTTCAGTTTCAACTCTTTTATGGCTTTTAATTATGGCTAAGAAATGTTTTTTAAATTTACATAGAATTCTCCCATTCCACCTGGGACCTTCTATTGTGATCCTACTAAGAACAGTTGCCATTGGTGGTTAGTCTTGTCTCAGAGTCATTAAGACTGGGGTTCACGTGGTCCACTAGTCTTTTGAATGAACTGTTTCCTCAAATCTTAATTTTTTCATGACTCTTCTTTGTTCCTAGCAAGGAAAGGCCAATAGTTGAATCTTAAATGATTGCTGAAATCTTTGAAGATTCACATATTATTTACTAGAGTCGAATGTAGAATATTTTCTTTGTAGAGTATGTTATGTCAATTAATCTTTCATGGTAATATGATCTCAGACCTTCAGTCCACGTGACTCAAGTCCATCAAGGTATTTGTTTATGGCTAAGGAGTATTTTTAAGTTAATACATGGATATTCTTACAGCAAATCCAAAGAAGTTTGTAGAAATATCTTCTGCAAAACTTATGTATACTCATGGTTCCCCCATTTGCTGTTTTATACCTAATCAGCTTTAATGTCTAGCTATGTATTCATTCATAAAATATTGTTCGTTATTACAGTCATTGCAGATTGTCTAATGGTATTATTATGCAAGGTGCCAGCAAGTAGGTTTTGAACCATAGTGATCCTACACATGATGAAATGAATCACCACACAGCCCTGTGCCATTTTCACGATTGTTTCTATAACGAAGTCTATTTTTCAGCTACTGTGTCAATCCTTCTTGTTAAGGGTCTTCCTCTTTTTCACTGCCCCTCTGCTTAACTGAGCACAGTGCTGCCTCCAGGAACTGGTCTCTCCTGACAATATGCACAAAACACGTATGAGGAAGTCTTGTCATAGTTGTCTCTAAGAAACACTCTGGCTCTACTTCTTCCAGGACAGATTTGTTTCTCCTTTGAGCACTCCACTTTCAGGATTCAGTATTCTTCTCCTCAGGATTAACATGCTTCATTTCTTCTTTGGTCTTCTTGCTTGGATCCACAATCATTGCTCAGGGGAGCAGAAGTCAAGAGATCAAGGGACATGTCACATTAGGTAAGTCTGATTTACAAGAACTCTATGGAGTGTTGAAAAGCAAGGATGTTACTTTGAGGACTGAGGTGTATCTTACCCAAACCCTGGTATTTTCCATTGCTTTATATGCATATGAAAGTTGGAAACTGTATAGTAGTGTTCATGATAGTTAGGTGTATGGTGCCAAACCTGGTCAATAGGAAAATGTGGGATTAATCAGGTTGCAGTTTAATTGGAGAGCAAAGAGATAAATGGTTCTGCAAGTGCCACCCCCACTGCACCCCCATCTCATTCTTTGGTTATGGGAGAGTGCTGGGACATGCTGCTGCTTTAGTTAGTTCTCTTTCTCAACTTCTGTGGTATATAATCTGTGGGCCAGACCAACACTTAGATTGTGTTGCTGAAGCTTGAGGCTCTTTGGAGACTTGCTTCACAATGCTGCAGATGTGAACATCACTTAAGCTTGCGACTGGTGTACTTTGTCACCTTGCATTGCTTGAGTTCCATATCCCATGACCTGGTCTGGTTCGCTAAGCTCCCAAGCTTCTCATTGATGATTGCTGACTCACCCTCCTGTTTGCTACATAAGGGAAGCCTCTGCCTGCACTGCCTGAGGGAGGAATACACTGTTCCCCTGACCTTGGACCTGACAGACCACAGTAGGTGTAGGATTTCCAGTATATTAACTCTTCCATGAATATAAGCTGAATTGAGCCCTCTGTACTGCTGTACAGATTAATTAGCTATTATATTCCTTCTTACTGTATAAACCTATTATACATATATGTATGTGTGTGTGTGTGTGTGTGTATAAAATCATAAGTGTCCTGGTTTTTTTTCTCTAGAGACTACTGCCTAACAAAGTATTCATCATCTTTTATTTTTTTATCTTATGCAACTCCTAATGTCAACTTTTGCCTTTTTTGTGTTATGGTGACCTCCTTAATATTATGTAGAATTGAATTTGAACAACACTGAATCGAATGGCAAATACACATAATTTAATTTTCCCCATGAATATATTGAAAAATTATTTGGATGTTTGTGACAATTTGAGAAAATTTCACAGAAGGACCTTGTATCTGAAAGATTCAAACAATTAAGAAAAAGTTAGTTATAAACACAAAAAATAGATGTATGTACTAATTGACTTTGTCACTAGCTAGCAGATAATATCCACCAATCTATTTAAAAAAATTTTCCCCAAAATATATCCATATAGACATTTCCAGATTAGAGATCCAATTATATGGAACCATTCACAGTCAACCAAAATGCAAACAAATGAAAAAATGTAGCATTAAATCATAAATTAAAATTAACTTAATTTTTTATTTTAAAATATTTTTATTGGGAGTCCCTACAGCTTTTATAACATTCCATACATCAATTATATCAAACATATTTGTACATATGTTGCCATCATCATTTCCAAAACATCTTCTACTTGACCCCTTAAAACACACCATACTTCTAATACTACCAATGTTATAATTATCTTCTATTGCTATTGTGGTGAGCTCAAGTGTTGTGAGTGTTCTCTTAGTATGATGAGGGAAGCTAATTATCTCTTCATGAGCAGTTCATCTTTCTGATAAATTGCATATTTTAATTAAAAGGACCTTTTCTAGCATATTTTTAATTATATTTACTCCCCTGGTAGCTTAGAGATTACTCATTGGGCTGTTAACTGAAAGGTTAGTGTGCTAGTCTGGGTAAACTAGGGAAGCAAATCCACAGGAATTCATATATGTATAAGAGAGACTTTTATATAAAGGGTAAATGTATATTCAGACAGCATCCCAACCATGTCTAGTTCAAACCCATAAATCCGACACTGATCTACAAAGTCCACCTTAACTCGCAGAATGCACACAACAACAATGAATACAGAAGGAACACAGGCCAGTGGGTAGAAAGTCTTTGAATTCAGTGGTGGTGTACACATCTTGCTGCTAGCATGTTATAAAATCAGCAACTCCAAGCAACTTCTCTGGCTCCTTGGGCTGCATCAGTGTAAGTCCATGTGGCTTCTCCTCAGAGATGTTTCAGAGGAAGTGAGCCTTGCCAACTGAGGCAGAGAACTAGCTAAGCCAGCCACATCGTGGTCCAGTCATCAGAAAGCAAGAGACATTTATCTCGCCACTGTCCAATTAATCCCACATGGGTTTATTGGCCAGGTTGGCACATAAGTCTTAACTATCATAGTTAGCAGTTGGAAACCACTTGCTACTCAGCAGGATAAAGAATGGGCTTTAAAGCCATGTGGACAATTCTACTCTCTCCTATAGTATAACTATGAGTTGGCATCAATTCAATGGAAGTTTGGTTACTGCAATAGTGTAAAACCTTTAATAACATCATGGAACTCATATACAGTGCCACTAATGATGTTGGAAGTCTCCAGAAGCATAGAAAAATCATGATTTTACAAGTAAATTTTGGATTCCTTGGTATATATGGTTTGCTTGTGTGAATTCCGTGTAAGAACCCTTGTGAATCCATTGCAAACTGTACAATTTTCTTTTCTGTTGTTGCATTATGCAATTTTAACTGAATGTAGGATAGTTATTTTCTTTTTAAAAAGATATATATATATATTCTATAATGATTCAGGAAAACAGAAAATCCTTACATAGCAATATAATGCCAAAAAGAAAGTGTGATGTTGCATGTTAGCCAGAATCATGTGACAATGGAAATCAATCAAGTGAACACATTAGGCTAAGAAGTGAAACTCTTACTATTTACATATGGTATAAATTTATACTTTATACATAACCTGTATACATTCAGACCTTTTAGGCTTAAGATCATCCAAAAATGATTGCAGCAGTACATTGACAGGGAACTGCCAGAAGTTCAGGCCAGATTCAGAAAAGGACATAAAACAAAGGATACCATTCTTGATGTCAAATGGATTTTGGTTCAAAGCAGAGAATCCCAAAAAGATGTTTACTTGTGTTTCATTGACTATTCAAAGGCATCGGACTGTGTGGGTAATCTTGAGAAGAATAAAAATTTCAGAACATGTCATTATTCTCATTCAGACCTTTTGCAAGGATCAAGATACAGTTGAACAACCAGATCAAGGGAATACTGCATGTTATAAAATCAGACAAAGTGTATATCTCAGGGTTATATCCTCTTACTCCTCCTACCATACTTGTTCAATCTGTATGCTGAGAAAATCATCAAGGAAGCTGGATTATATGAAGAAGAAGGAAGTATAAGGATTGGAGGAAGGTGTTTATTAACAACCTGCAGTATGCAGATGACACAATCTTGCTTGCTGAAAGTGAGGAGTATGTAAAACATTGATGAAGGTAAAGGATTGTATTCTTCATTTTGGTTTAAAATTCAATGTAGGGTAGATAAATATCATCACAACTGGACCAATAGTTAACAAAGGTTGAAGTTGTCAAGGATTTTGTCTTACTTGGATCCACAATCAAAATTCATGAAACAGTCGTCAAGAGATCAAGAGATGTATGACAATAGGTAAATCTGCATAAAATTTCTTTAGAGTATTGAAGAACTAGGATGTAACTTTGAGGATGAAGGTGTGTCTGACTCAAACCATTCTCCATTGCATCATATACAAATATAAGTTGGACATTGAATAATGAAAACCATTGAAGAAGAGATACATTTGAATTGTGCTGGAGAAGAATATTGAAAGTACAATGGACTGCTAAAGGAATATATGATATGTATTGGAAGAAGTACGGACAGAGTGCTCCTTAGAGGCGAGGATGACAAGACTTTGTCTTATATGCTTTGGACCTATTGTCAGGAGAGACCAGTCCCTGGAGATGGATGTCATGTTTGGTAAAGTGAAGCAGCAGTGAAAAACAGGAAAGTCCTCAAAAAATAGATTGAGACAGTGGTTGAATCAATGGGCTAGGCATAGAACCATTTGTGAGGATGGTCCGAGACCATATTATGTTTCATTGTGCTGTGCATAGTGTCACTATGGTTTGGAATTCACTCAATGACCCCATAAAGCAACATTACACTTTTATAGCGATAGAACACCAAGGACTTTGCAAAAGATTGGAAATAATGAAGGAATTTGGTAAAGTAGCAGGATACAAAATTAATTAGCAGAAATTAATTGGAATCGTATATACTAGCAGAAGAGCTCTGAAATAAAAAGAAATCCAGGAAACAATACCATGTACAATAACCATACAAATGATGAAATACCTGGAATAAACCAAATCTAGAAAACAAGACTTGTATGGAGAAAATCAGGGACCTACACAAATGTAAGGATACCCTGTATTCATGGATCAAGAGACTTAATTCTGTCTGTGAAAATGTCAATGTCACCTTAAGCATCCTACAGATACAACTGAATTTCAATCTAAAGACTGCCTCCACTCTTTCAACAAGTGGAAAGACTAGTCACCAACTTCACATAGAGAAGGAAGAGGTGCAGGATAAGCAAAGAACTTCTCTAAAAGGAGAATGAAGCATGAAGCCTCACACTATTCAACCTGAAATCCTACTACACACCCATTAGTAGTCAAAACAGCTGGATAGTGATACAATGATACATACAAAGTCCAATGAAACAGGATAGATCACCTATACATAAAGGCAACTGATTTTCAACAATGGATGTAAAAACAAAGGTACTCAACACTTGGAGCCCCATCTGCAGAAGAATGAAACAAGACCCATATTTTTCCCTATGCACACAAATAATCTCAAGACTTACAGACATAGATGTAAACCCTAGAGCAATAAGGATCACCAATGAGAAAGTTGGGACAAACTCAAGGGCTCTAGTACAGCATACACAGATGAACACATATAGTAAGGGATGCACACACAGACAAAATAGATGACTGGAGCCTATTAATATATATTCCTTATGCACATAAAAAACACATAAAATGAATAAAGTGAGAGCCCAGAGATTAGGCAAAAATCTTTGGCAATGATACAATGGAAAAAGGACTAAAAAATAAAGTCTTCAGAAATTTTAAACACGAAAATAGGAGAAAGATCCAATTAAAAGATGATAGAATACATCCATAGACAAGTCACCAGCAGCTCTCCAGGACCAAGGCTGGGCCTCCTACTCCCACCAGAGGACAGTGATTTCCCCCCCAAAAATTGATAAGTCACAAAGCATGACACTTGAATGGCTAACAAATAGACACTTCCTCATGGAAATGCTCATAATCACTTGTCATCTGGGAGGTACAAATTAAAACAATGAGATATCATCTTATATCCAGTGATAGTCCAATTCCAAAACATGGAAAACACAAAATGCTGGAGAGGTATATAGACAGATTGGAACTTTTCTACACTATAGTGTGCTAATAAACAAGAATAGCTACGTAGAAAGTGATATGATATCTAAAACAACTGACAACACAAACACCATGCAATTCATCAATACTTTTGCTGCGCTTGTACCTAAAAGAAATGAGACAGGACATGAACAAACATAAGGTCTTCGATGCTCATTCTATCACAGTTCACAATAGCAAGAAGCTGGAAGCAGCTTAAATACCCATCAGTAGAAGAATGAATAAAGAAACTCTGCCGCATACTCACAGTTAGGCATCTCTAGAAAGATCATATAAACCTCACGACATAGATGGACCTGGAAAATATTATGCTGAGTGAAATCAATAATAATGTCTGGATATACTACTATAATAACAAAAAGAAGGCAGGTTTCTGATTTTAGGCCATGTGATCTCTCAATCTGGTTGTGCTAGTCTGGCATGACTAGAGAAACAGATTCACAGACACTCATATGTGTTAAAGAAAGAACTTTACATAAAAAGTAATTGTATATTAAGAAAACATCCTATCTTAGTCTACACCAAGTCCATAGTCCAATATTAGCTCATATATCCGATATCAACCTCTAAATATCTCTTCAGACTCATGAAACGCAGGCAATGATGACAAACGCAGGTAGATCACAGACCCGTAGGTGGAGTCTTGTGGCCCCAATAGTGATGTAAGCATCTCCGTATTGGCATGGATCTCCATTTGGCTCGTCCAGCTCCAGGGCTCTGGCTCTGTCCACTTAGCTTCACATGTCTTCTCAACAGGAATGCCTCACAGGGAGTGTGCGTCCCACCTCCAGTGAGCTATTTATCTCCTTAGTGCCTCAAATGAGGTCTTCAAGCTGTGACCTCATTGACTGATTAAACTCCACTCCCTCACTCTTAATAGTCCCAAGTTGCTGATAGGTTATGTAACTACCACACTGGTCTTCCAAGTAATAAGGTAGAGAGACAGCATCGTGCCTGTGAATAATATATTACCGTCTTTATCTGTACATCTTTTAAAAATCACATAAATAAAGGAATCCTCACCTGAACTGTGGTCAGTTTTTCAAAATGTGGGGAGATACAGAAGACCATTTAGTTGTTGCTGTACAACATTGTGTCAGGGTCACTCCAAATTGATAGACAGTCTAATAAGAGTTTAAATGAACCTTATAGGAAATTCAATTCAATATTCTTGGTGGGGTATGTAAGTCTCAGAGAAGGTGAACACACTTTCATTGGTGGATAATTGAGTATAGCAACTTCTCATGAGTAACAATACTTATGTAAAAATGCTTAATAATTCTTTTGTGAAACCGAAGTGGAGAATACACCTGGTACTATGATCTTAATTGAACACACTTGACCTACTTTCTATTCAGTCCTTGGTGACTCAGGTTGTGTTCTGAGACTTTACACTATTTCTTTCAAGGTGCAAAATATCCTTCATAGGTCACACATGAAGGACTTGATTTGGAAACCCCTCCAAATGAATGGGATTTTACTTAACACTGACCTGTAGCAGATTTCCAGAACTGATATTCTTTTTTTTGTGGTTAAATGCACTAACAGTTGACAGCTATTCTAAGTTTGTGGATTTTTTTTGTTGCTGTTGCTATCCCAAGGTTGTAGAATTGGTCATTGGACTTGGGTTTGGATCTCTTGCTTTGATGATGTTCAATAAATGGTGACCTGAAACTACTATAAAGTTACTATTTGAATGCATTCCTTATATTTTTTAATTCCTTTTATTGGGGGCTCAAACAACTCTTATTACAATCCATACATAAATCCATTGTGTGTCAAGCACATTTGTACATCCATTGCCCTCATCATTCTCAAAACTTTTGCTTTCTACCTAAGTCCTATATATAAGATCCTCGTTTTTCCCTGCCACCCTATTCCCCTCTCCTTCATGAACCTTTGATAATTTATAAATTGTTATTATTTTTTCATATCTTACACTGTCCCATGTCTCCCTTTATCCACTCCCTGTTTTCCATACCCCAGAAAAGAGGTTATATGTGGATCCTTATAATCTGTTCCCTCTTTCTACCCCACCTTCCCTCCACCCTGCTGGTATCACCACTTTCACCACTGGTCCTGAAGGGATCATCTGTCCTGGATTCCCTGTTTCTGGCTTCTATCTGTACCAGTGTACATGCTCTGGTTTAGCTGAATTTTTCAGGTAGAATTGGGATCATGATAGTAGGAAGGAGGAAGCACTGAAGAACAAGAGGAAAGTTGTATGCTTCATCATTGCTACACTGCACCTTAATGGGTTTATCTCCTCCCTGGGACCCCTCTGTAAGGGGAAATCTGTTACCTATAGATGGGCTTTGGGTCCCCAACCTTACTCACTTTCATTTACACTAATACAATTTTAAGTTCTTAGCTGCCTGATACCCTATCCCTTCAACACCTCATGCTCAAACAGGTTGGTGTGTGTGCTTCTTCCATGTGGACTTTGTTGCTTCTGTGATAGATGGTCGCTCGTTTGTCTTCAAGCCTTTAAGACCCCAGACCTTTGATAGCCAGGCACATCAGCTTTCTTCACCACATTAGCTTATGCATATATTTGTCTTCAACAATCCCAATGTGAAGGTGGGCACACAATGATATAATTTTATGTTCTTTGATGCATGATTCCTAATCCAGTTGCACCTTATGGTCACATAGGCTGCTGTGCTTCTTCTGTGCATGCTTTGTTGCTTTTGAGCTATATGGCTGCTTATTTACCTTCAAGCCTGTAACATCCCAGTTCATATATATCTTGATAGTCAATCACCACCAGCTTTCTTCCCATTAGCTTATGCACATTTTTGTCTTCAGCAACCGTGTTGGGAAGGTGAGCATCATGGTATACCTATTTAGTAGAACAAAGTGTTCTTACATTGAGGAAGTATTTGAGTGAAGGTCCAATTTACATCTTCTGCCTTAATACTGAACTTATAAATATGTGTACATAAATATATTTCTTCACCATCATATAGAAATATATTTACCTATGTACATGCTTGTATGAAGACCTCTATAAATGCCCCTTACCTCCTAGTTCTTTCCTCTATGTTCTTTTACTTCCCTCTTTCCCCCCATAATTATCAGCTTTCATTTGTGTTTCAGTAATTTCTCTCTCTTACATTACCCTTGCTCAATCCCTACCAGGCCTCTCTTACCCTCTTGCCACTGTCTTTGGATCACTTGTTACCTTGTCCCTGGGTTGGTCAACACCACCTCCTTTCCCCAACCTCCCCTTCTCCCATTTCCCCCCTGGAACCATTGGTCCTGTCATTTTCTCCTCCTGATTTATCATCCAGCCTATCTTATCTAGATAGACCTGCAGATATAATAATATGTACCAAAAAACAAGACATAGCAAGACAAAGTGACAAAGGAAAATGAAAAGATGACTACAACAAGAAAGCATATATAAATAATAATAATCCTGTAAATAGTTCAAGGTTTGTTTGTTGACCCCTAAGAGTGACCTCCATTCAAGTCTGATGTGTTTCCACACCCTGGTCCACAAGTCAATCCTTGGCACTCCCTCAAGACCTTCATATTCTGCTCCCTTCAATGCTTTGTTGCACACCCTTTGTGTTTTATCTATGTGGTAGGGTCAGACCATCTGCAGTCCCGACACTGTGTCTCCAGTGTTTTCCCCCAAAGGGTCTTGGATCAGCAAGGGATATCATGTCTCATAGTGTAGCTGGCCATCTGGTCCTCTCGGTGCATTGGCTGTTCTGAGTGGACCAGAATGTGTTCCATTCTTTCTTCCTCCCGCTTCATTTGCTTCTGTGTGCTCAGGTCTGTCCTATAAAATAAATTCTTTGGTGGGGGGTGGGGGGCAGGTTTGGCTTTCCATGGGCTCTCCACTCCATGCCATCATTCATGTCCTAGAACAGCAGGTTTAAGAATGGTCCCTCTTTACCTGGAGAGATATAAGCAATTACCTCCCATTGGGTGGATTAATGCCCTGTTCCTGCGACACATTTCTATCTTTCCCCTGCCCCTCCTTTTTGGTTGGCTACTAAAGGTAACCCTAAACTTGGTCTGGCCCCTGCCCTATTATCTGTATCTCACACCATTAATTGTTACCTATGCCTCTTTTGCAAAAACTTACATCAGAGAACTCATGTTGTACTTGTCATTTTGCATTTGGCTTTCTTCACTTAGTGTGATTTCCTCAGTTCTTACCATACAGCAATACGCTTCATGTGGTCATCACTGCTTTTCAGTGATGCATAGTATTCTGTTGTATGTATGTACCAGTTTTTTAATCCATTTGCCTTTTCATGGAAATTTGGGTTGTTTCCAACTCCTTGCAGTTGTGAACTGTGCCTTGATGAACATTGGAGCACAGATGTCTGGCCATAGTTTGTTTCTTGCCTCTTCTGGGTATATGCCTAGTAGCAGGATTGCTGGGTCATAGGGTAGCTCAACTTTCATCTGTTTTAAAAATCATCAAATCGATTCCACAATGGCTGTACATACCTACAGGTCCACCAGCAGTGGATGAGCATTCCTATCTCACCACAGCCCCTCCAACACTTGTTGCTTCCTGATTTGGGGATTTGGGTTCGAGGATGTTAGGTGGTATCTCAATAGTTGTTTCAATTTGCATTTCTCTTATGGCTAACAATCAGGAATATCTTCTCAGATGTTTATTGGCTGTTAGGACTTCTTCCCCTGTGAAACTTCCATTCAGGTCTTTTGCCCACCTCCTCAGTGGGCAGTTAGCTTTGCTTTTATTGTCAGCTTGCAAAGTATTGTAGATTTTAGTAATAAGGCCTTTATCTGATTTGTCATTGTTGAAGATGTTTCCCAGTATTTCAACTCTCTTATTACTTTCAGGTGAATTCTTTGATGTACACAGGTGATTTATCTTCAGTATATCCCACTTGTCAATTTGTGACTCCTCTGTGTTTTTATCCTTCACTGTTTCTGATAGTCAATGTATTCCCTGTGCTAAGGTACTCAGATTTGTCCTAATGGCCCTAATAGTTTGGGTGTTTTACCTCAAGGTCTGTGATCCTCCATGAGTTTAATCTTGTGCATGGAGTGAGATAAGGGTCTTGCTTCATTTTTCTGCAGGTAGATACCCACTTTTTCCAGCACCATTTATTGAAGAAGGCATCCACTTCCCATTTGATATTTATGTGATTCTTATGAAAAATTAGTTGCTTGTATGCTGATATTTTTATTTCTGGGTCTTCAACTCTTTTTAATTGGTCCGAATAGCTGTCGTTATACCAGTACCACACTGTTTTGACTACTGTGGCTGTATAATACATGCGAAAGTCAGGTAGAGCAAGCTCTCCCACTTTGTCCTTCCTCTTGAGGATTTCTCTGTTAATTTTGGCCTTCTTCCCTCAGCATATGAAATTGGTAATTAGTTTTTCCAATTCTTTGAAGGATGGAGGTATTTGTATCGGGATAGCATTGAACTTACATTCTTATCACATGTATTAGTCTGGTAGGCATGGTTCTGCCTCTGTGAATGAGTGCTATTGAGAGTTTTGACCTGTCTTCAATCCCTGTCTTCAATTATTTATGCACATAGTGTCCAGTCACTTGACAAGTCAACAGTTCTTAAATTTCAGGCTGAAGTTGGCTTATATATTGTTTTTTATAATTTCCTTAACAGTGTTTTAAATTCTACACTATTGGCTAAATTAGTGACACTATAACCTTATGTTCCAGGCACATAACGTACAATGTTCTCTGTTGTAAAATGATAATAATGTCCCCAAAGAAAATCAAAACATAGAAACTCTAGCTATATGGATTGTCTGGGGCACATACTTAATTGTAGCCCCAATGTAAGAATAATTAGTTCTTATGGCACTGCTGGATGCTCATCCTCATGAAGAGATCACTGAAGATATGGGTGCTATTACAAAGTGTGGGGAAGAGACCAGATGGTGCCCAGATATCAAAAAGTACAGCCTCTGGAGTTTTAAGGTCTGGTCTTTAAGCAAGTAGCTAAGTGAGGAGTCAATGGAGTTCACATGGAAGAAGCACACCTGCCTTCATGAGGCAATGATTGTAAATAATAAAATCCATACCTGGAGGAGGGCATGGCATCAGAGTTTAAATTACAAAGTCCTAGTTTGCAGAAGGCTCTGGAGGACAGTGGAAGCCAAACTTTCATTTGCAGGGCCTCCACGTGGATTAAACCCCTGGAGGGAATCCCCTCCAGGCCAGGGAAGGGAATAGTCTTGTTATCAAGCAGAGAGCAGTATAGAGTCAATTGTGGCATATGTGGTTAGGTTAAATGTTATACCTTCTCATTTGATCTTCCTTTTCACTCCTGATACATTGTGTCCATTTTTAATATTTTCTGCTTCTTGTTGAGATTTTACATTGTTCTATCTAGTTAGTGTTGTTCATTTTTGCTGTTATTATTCACTTTTCACTTGTGTTTTGGATGATTTATGAGCATGCAGTCTGGGACAGATAGTTCTATAGAGGGAGTAACTGGGTTAATAATTCCCTGGGACCATGGTAGGGAGGTTGAGGGTAAATAAGGAGTGAACGACAATGAGTATGAGAAGAAAATGTTTTGAAATTGATGGTGGTGATGATTGCAAAAATTTTCTTAATATGATTGAGTGATTAAATGTAAAATATAAGCAATTCTACATCTAACATTTGGCATAATTTAAACTATATTTATTCTTAGAGAATAATTTAGGACACAATCTGTTCTAAAACTCTAAGCCAAGCAAGTAAAAAAGTAAGAAGTGAGAGACTCGATACAGTTGGGAGAAGCAATTTTCATTGGTTATAAATTATTCTTGGTCTTCAAGAGTCAATTTACTATGTAGCTTTTCTACACCAATTTACACCATTTTATTACTTGGGAAGCTGTTATATTTGTATAATTGGTTAAAAATTAATATGCACACACAAAAGAAAATTTGCTAATTTTAAATTACAGAGAATAATATTAATATGTATTTCCATACACAACTTTTGGTTGAATTCTATTTCATACTTAGCCCTTTATCTTTTATTTCTATCTAATAAAACAATGAGAAAAATTTATCAAACTTATTAGTATTATTTTATTTTACCCAGGTTCATGTCCATATGGACTGTTCTTCTACCCTAAATTATAATTCCTGAGCAATAGGGTGCACACAAAAATATTTTTAAAGTTTTTATAGCTACTTTGATTTCAAAATACACTGGTTAGATATTTATTATGAATAAGGTACAGTATGGTGGTTAACATCATTTCAGCCTCAGTAATAGAAACCCATTTGCAACTGCCGAAAAAGGATGATGGATTTTATATAAGAATATTGGGGAATATCATGGAATATAGGGAATAGTTATATTTTCTTCCCCATGGCAAGACATTTCCTTTCTCCTTTACTGATTTATACTTTTTCTTAAAATGTATTTTGCTTTGTTTTTCTCCTTGAAAGTTAGTTTTCTCTTTTTTTCCAATCTATACTTTGTCAAATGGCTTCAAATAGTTTCTGCATTTTATATATTCCTTACCTAGCCATAAGGTAAAGATGCATTTAACGCCCTTAGCTTCACTTCTAGATGCACAGAGAAAGGACCTCTTGCACTATACGGTTAAGATTATCTCTGTCTAATTGGAGAGTCCTTTCAATATTAAGTTTTTATATTTTTTGCAGGTCTTTGGCAAAAACTCTATGGTAGGCTGAGGATATTTCTTTTCATTCCTGGTTTGTAGAGAAATTTTACTAGTACTAGAATACGTTTTTGTCAATTGTTTATGTAAATCTAGTGGGTTACATGGGTTTTAAAATACAAAACCATTATTACATTCTGAGATAACTTGACTTTTTAATGTAATATAGTATACTTTTATATGTTGTTTGATTTGTTATGGTTTTGTTTACAATTTTTAAATCTTTGTTGATGAGGGATATGGTTAGTTTTCTCTTTTTATAATGTCTATTTGGTTCTGATATTTGATGTTACAAATTTTAGGATTGTTGAGCTATGCAAGATCCTTGGAAGTGACTGGAAGATTATTCATGCCCTCTTAATTGGCTTTGTGATTTCCCCCTATAGATAGTGCTATATGCTTTGAGAAAATGCATTCAGCAAATGGATAAAAAACTGGATAACAACTGTACTTTCTTATAATCCACTCTCATAAGGAAGCATTTTAATCTTTAGACTTTTTATTTCTTTTTTTTTAGCTTTTCAGTCATGTGAATGATTCACCATTTTATTTATGTATTGAAGTTTTTTTTCTTTTTTTTTAATTTATTTTTTAAATTTTATTGGGGGCTCTTACAGCTACTACAACATTCAGTACATCATTTGTATCAAGCACATTTGCACACATATTTCCACATACATTTCCAATATTTTCCACCTGAGCCCTTGATACAAGCCCCTTTAAAAAAACCCTCCCCTTTCCCTCCCCCCCTTTTAAAAAAATTAATCATTTTATTGGGGGGCCCCTACAACTCCCATCACAATCCCCAACAACATCAGTTGTATTCAGGCCACTTTTACACACCCATTGCCATCATCACTCTCAAAACATGCTCCCTCCCTCCAGGTCCCCTTTATCTGCCTCCTATATTACCCTTCCTCCCCCCCTTCCCCTTGAACCCTTAGTAATTTACAAATTATTTTTTCATCCTGTACACTGTACAATGTGTCCCAACACTCACTTCCCTGTTGTCCATGCCCCCGAGAGGAGGCTACGTGTAGATCCCTGAAGTTGGCTCTCCCTCTCCATTCCTCCATCCCTCCACCCTCCTGGTATTACCATTCCCATCACTAGTCTTGATGGATCATCTATCCTAAGTTTCCTATGTTTCCAACTTCACTGTACATCTCCTGGTCTAGCTGGATTTATGTGGTAGAATTGGGGTCATGATAGTGGGTGGGAGGCAGCATGGGAACTAGAGGAAGGTTGCATATTTCATAGCTCCTACCTTGTATCTTAACTGACTCATCTCCTCCTT